>NDGN011530100.1:3423-16135 GCA_002564285.1 Tympanoctomys barrerae
AGTTCAATCCCTGGTTACACACACACACACACACACACACACACACACACACACACACACACAGATGGGACTGATCCACTTGCTCTGGGGGCCTGCTCCTTAGCTCAGTTCTGTAAGTGGCTGCTTCAACAAAGCAGTCAGTCAGGCTCAGGTTGCTGTGGTTTTATCCCCACAACTCAAGCCAGCCAAACCTGCCCTGGAGGCATTCGGAGTCCAAAAAAAAAAAAATATCCTTATTCCACTTGCTGTTTGGCTGGTCCAAAGGTACTGGCTTCTCTCAATTGATGTTCACAGAACATGTGTGAAAGTTCACAACTGAGATGTTCACTAGGGACTTACTGTACTTCAATTATTTCTGCAAATAATTTTCAAATGCGGTAATACAAAACTAGCAGGTAAAGAAAATCAGCTACAGTATCAAGATGTCTCTGAACCATTAGACATCTATAAAACAACTCTACTTAACATGTTTAAAGAATTAAGACAAACTGAAAAATTACTTACAAAAAAGCAATGAAATAAGAAGCTAAATCTCATTGGATATGATTAACATGGCCAAGGAAACAATCAATTAACTGGGGGATCAGGGTTTGTTTTTGGCGGAACCAGGGATTAAACTCTGGCCCTTGTGCTTGCCAGGGAAATGCTTATTTTATTGAGCCATCTCCCTGGCCCCTGGGGGATCAGTTCAATAGCATAAAATTGAACTTGCTTTTATTCTGGCTTTTTGTGGTATGGTACTGGAGAATGAACCCAGGATCTCTGCAATGAGCTGTATCTTCAGCCCTTTTTGAATTTTAAATTTTGATATTGCATCTCACTAAACTGTCCAAGTTGTCTCAAAGTTGTATCTTCCTGCCTAAGCTCCCCAGAGTACTAGGGTTACAGGTGTATGCCACTATGCCCAGCTTATTCTGGCCTTTACACAGAGTATCAACAACACTAAAAACTCATAAGCCAAACTAAGGCACTATCCATTATCTTAATATAGCCTTTAATTCCACCCCAGCCTACTGCTAAGGATCAAACCCAGGGCCTCTAACACGCTGGGCAAGTGCTCTATCACTGAGGTACCACTCTGAGGTACCACTCTAATCGGCCTTAGTCCTTTTTCCCCCAGGCTTTGAGATTTGAACTCAGGATCTTATAAATGCTAAGCATACACTTTATCTCAGAGCCCTCCCTACCTTCTATTTTGCCCATCAATAGCACAGTAACCAATAAAACATTTTGGTTTTTCCCTTTTCTCTGATTTCTTCTTTGCCTCTGCACAGGCTCCTTCTAGTTAGCCCCTTTCACAGATTGAAATGCAAGTATTTTTATCTTCATGTGCCTTATTCACACAAATCACTAACTCATTATCTATATAAAATTGGAACAATGAACCAAAAAGCACAACCCTGGGAAACAATAAATGACACTGGAAATGTCAGCAGGAGGGGCAATCTAGTTCTCCCTTCTAAGGACCCAATTTACCACTTTGCTTATGAAGCTCATTCTGTATTTAAAATTCTACTAACATTTTCCTTCAGTTTGCGGATGACCATTTTGTTGGCATCATTCCGGTAAGAGACAAATGAGGAAAAGATGGGAAGGGAAACTGACTTCCCAGTTTTCACAAACAGGAGTTTCACACTTTCCCACTTCTGGAAAGAAAAAAAGAAAATGTTATCTACATAGTCCCCTTCAGAACCCTCCCACCTTCTATTTTGCCCATCAACAGCAGAGTAACCAATAAAATGCTTTTCTTGGTTGTACTGGGGTTGAAATCGTGGCGTCTCCTGTGTTAGGCAAGCAATGTATTCACAGCCCTTGTTAAAATTTTATACTGAGTCAGGGTCTCACTAAGTTGTCCAGGTCAGCACTGAACTTGTGAGTGTCCTGCCTTAGCCTGCTGAGTAGCTGGGCTTGCAGACACATGCTACCACCCTGAGAACCATCAATGGATACATGTAGCAGATCAATCATACCTCTGGTAACTTCTTGGATAGACTTTCTGCCACAGCAACAATGTTTTCAGCGATGTCTTGAGCCTGCATTCCCGTGTGACCAATGCGTACAGCACTGAAATTCAATACAGCAGTAAAAAAGAACTTTAAAAAAATAAGCATATGTACATCTGCGAAAAATGTATTTAATTTTAAAGGTATTGTTTAAAAAGTAGAAACATTAAATGTTTTAGGTTCAAAACAAACTGTAAAGGAAGACCTTTTACATTCCAGGAATTTCCTCCAACTGAAATGAAATGTCCTACCATAAACAGGCAATTCATATGCTGGCACCTAATGGAGTGGGGGTGGGAGGGTGAGGAGGCAGTTGAAGGAGGTTCCAACTCCTCCCTACAGAATCCACAGGTGGCTGGGTGGGCCCTGGGCTGGTCGGAGAGGAACTACCTCTAAGAGTCACCTGCCATTGTACAATTCTGCTGTGACCCAGCTGCCCACTTTCTACAGTAAAACATTCCTGTCTCTTACGTAACAGTGTCTTCTGGCAGGAGCCAGACCATCCCTTGGGCTGAGGCATAGTGTGGACTTGCACCAAGTGGGAAGCCCTGCTGGGCTCCTGCCTCCTGCCAGCCCACCTCCTGGCATGGAAGCTGAAGGATGAGCCAGAGCTGGGGCTCCCACATCCCATTCCAGCCAGAGGCTGGCACTGTCCACCTATGTGCCTGTTAGTCTATTGCCTATGAAGATGTGCCTTCTGCCAGTCAGGAAAAAAAGGAGGGTATGGAAAACACAGAGAAGACAAGTATTGGGGAAAGTCAAGAAAAAAGATAAAGCAATGCTTTGAAGCTTTTTTATTTGGTTGCCTGAAACTTTCAGCTGTAGTTGTTTGGCTCGCAAATCTCTAACAGCGGGAGACTAATTCTTTCATCTGTCTTGGTGACACTGCTTCCTCCTCCCAACTACTCACTGATCCCATGAACCAGACAGGAGGTCCAGGCCCAACAACTACCTTTTTTTTTTTTTTCCCCCTTTGGCGGAACCGGGGATTGAACTCAGGCCCTTGCACTTGCCAGGAAAGCCCTTATTCCACTGAGCCATCTCCCCACCCTCCACAACTAAGTCTTTTAACTCCTTAACTGCATCAACCAAGGGGCAGGCCTCCCCAGTCCCATCACATGGCAGAAGGCATCACCAAAGCCAACCCACACCAAGCTCAGCTTTACCTGGAAACAAACTACCCACTTCATTCTCTGCCCAGCTCAGGCTGGGAAGCAACTATTACCTTCAAAGGTCTTTTCTGCCATTCAAGTCTAGGAATGGAGACTCCACCTACTTTATCATGGGTAAGATTAAATTAAAAGGACAAAACAGACACAGGGCAGTTTAATGGGCTAGGATGAATACTAAATCTATTTTTTTTTTTTTTTAATTTTTGGTGGAACCGGGGATTGAACTCGGGCCCTTGCGCTTGCCAGGGAAGCGCTTATTCTACTGAGCCATCTGCCCAGCCCCAACGAAATTAAAAAGAAATTAAACCAAGACCAAGGCAGATCTTCACTTTAAAAGATAATATGCAAACTGAGAAGTGCTAATATTCTCTAAGCATTAATCTTATTCTCCTAACTTTACTATTTAGACTGTCCAACATGTAACCACCAGCTTTAGCTATACATGCTTATTTAAATTAATTAAATCATAGACTATCTTAAAGTTACTCAGACACAGTGGCCACATTTCAAGTACTCAGCAGTCACTACAGCCAGTGGCTCCTGTCAGAGTCATCTCAGAGACAACTGCCATGAGAACAGAAGGTACTAGTAGGTTCTAGTAGGCAGCACTGTTCCAGAGAACTGAATACTTCTTCTAAGGAAGGGTTTTCATTTTAACAGAAGGGCTTAGTCTCATCAACACTGCCTTTTCCAAAAGTGGATCATATCACTATTAAATGTAAGACTGAAAGAAGCACATGAAAGTGTAGTCACCAACCTGCAAGAACCACTTTTAGAGATGTTTAAGACAGTCCCACCTAGGGAGTTGTTGATCTCTGCTGGTAAATTCTTGGCCAGGAGATTTACAGGTACTGGAACTCTACAAAAGCACAAGGGCATCAGAAGACAGTGTATACACACACCCCTACACTTTTACGCTGCTGAGGTCCAGTCACTGCTGAGAAACTTACTTTTTTCTTTGATAGAAATGTCTTCCTATATGTGAGGGCAAAAGCCGCCTAATTCTTTCATCAGCAAGGAAGAAGTCAAAACTATTCAGGAGCTGGAGCTTGGATTCATAGGCTTTATATTCTGTTTTTAAAGTTCGGAAAGGGATAATCTAGAATACATAAAAGAGTAAGAATATGTTAAGAAGTCAAATAAGCTGAAGGCAAGAACTTGTACTCAGATTTTAAAATAGCTCAGAACCATGCTTCTCACAGTTCAGTGAATACCTGAGTATCTAACATGTATCAGGAAGATGCTAAATGCTGGGGCACACCAGGACAAAGGAGCCCAGCTAAAGAGCTGGGGCGTGATAAAGACAAATACACCAACAACTGCAAAGAGGGGAAGGGGCAAATGCTACTCTGCAACTACAGAAGAATGACACAAAGGAGGAATTTTCAAATAATATGCAAGATATAAAAGATCCTGATGCACACATTGAGCTTTTAGGCCACAAACCTCAATAGCCCTTACATCAGAAAGGTAGAATATCTTACTTAGAGCCACAACAAATTAGAAAGAGAATACTACAATATATAAAACTGGGTTATATTTACTTCATTTCAATTATAACTTTTAAGCCCTTTGAAAATGTTAACCTGCTTCCTACCCGAGAAATTGTTTTAATTCCATGCTTGTTCAAAAGCTTTCTATAGAAGCGTTCAGTCTGTTCAGTTGACTGGAGTTCATCCTTGGTAAATAAACAGATTTCTGACAGATCTGACCGAATACCATGCGGCAAGGACCTAATAAATACACAAGAAGAAAGTAGGCCGTAAAATATTATTACAGACAATACATACATATTTATTATTCAGAATATACAATATATTCGTTGTCAGTTTAATAACCTTTATTTATTTTTCTTTTTTCTTTATTTTTTGGTGGAACCGGGAATTGAACTCAGAACCTTACGCTTGCCAGGGAAGTGCTTATTCCATTGAGCCGTGTTCCCGGCTCTCAATAACCTTTATTTATGTTATTTAAGAGCCAGGCATGGTGGTGCAGAGGCTGAAGCTTCCTGATTGCAAGTCACAAATTAGTGAGATTCCTGTCCCAAAGTAAAAACTAAATAGTATGTGTGGATATAGCTCAGGGTACGGCTCCTGGTTTCAATTCTTAGTATCACCAAAAAAAAACAAGCAAACAATCATCAAAAATCAATACATAACCAAAAAACATCCACAGACCAAAATATCAATTAATATTTGGGATATAACAAGTTAAAATGTAATCCAACACACCCAAATAGTGCCTATGTCATTATTTCTATTGCCACACAAGCACAGGAACTTTAATGTGCTACAATAACTTCATTTCGTAGCTCAGTACTGATCAAGTTCAGGCTTAGAGCTTTATCTTCTCAAAGTCTTAGTTCCATAAATAACAGAACTTGAGTTGGAACCAAAAATCCAGAAAAAGCCAAGAGGGACCAACCAACTAACATGTACTGTTCCAGTGAGTCTTGAAAAACAACACAAGTCATTTCTTAGTCCAACTGTTCTGAACAAACAAAATTTCTATAATCAGGAACATACACCACACACAGGAGTATAACTTGCCATATGAGACAGTACATGCTGCAAGTCAGTGACAGCAATCAGCAAGAGTCAAGCAGTTGGGAATATATTCTAGAGAACAGGAAAGGCTTTCGAGAAGGGGAAACTGGCAGAGCGAAGATGTGGAATCAAGAAAGCAAGCAGAGGGCCAGGGAGATAGCTCAGTGGCGTAAGTGCCTGGCAAGCCTATGGTCCCCAGTTCTACCCCTAATAACACACATACACAAAAAAAGGCAAGCAGAATATGTAAAACAATGAATAAGAAAATCTGGCTGAAGATCAGAGAAGAGAGAATCTAGGACTGGAAGTATCATTCCTCTTTCCTCCACACTTTTGGAGGAAAAGAAAGCCTATCCCAATACACTGCTTTCTTAAACAGAGCAGGCTCTGACAGAAAAGCAGGGCTACTAGATAGACTACAAAATACTCAATTAAATCTGAGCTTCAGACTAATAATTTTTTTTTCTTTTTAATGGTACTAGGGGTTGAATCCAAGGTCTTTAACTGAACTATACTAGGGGTTGAATCCAAGGTCTTTAACTGAACTATGCCCTCTTTAAATTTTGAGACCTGAGGGCCAGCCAGAGAGCTTAGCAGACTAAAGCGCCTGCTTAGGCAGAGCCTAGAGGCCTGGGTTCGATCTTGGACATGCCATGTTGGCCCCACCTCCGGGGCACGCTGAGATGGCTATTGAGACTGGAGGTGGTGGTGTGCACCTATAATAATCCCAGTGCTTGGGAGGCTGAAAACAGGAGAAACACTACAAGTCTGATCTATGTAGTAAGACCCTGTACCAAATACATTAAAATAAATAAATTTGAGACATGATCTCCCGGCATCATTATGTGAGGGCACATTTATAGGCCGATTAAGCAAGTTAGAAATCAACAATTAAATGCTCAGATTACTGGAGATTTTGCTAACATACAGACCTCAATAGACACACTGCAGGATCAGATACTCATTAACTGCAGTTATCCTCCACAATCAAAGAGCCTTATTAGCTCACTTAACAGCCCAATATGGAGGTACCTGCCTCTTCCTAGAGGAAAAAATACTGTAACTATGCTAACAAATCAGAAAAAAAAAAAACAACCTCCCATCACCTAATGGAAACACCTCAAACACAGGGCTTCAAATCTATAGGAGACTCTTCTTAGTGGGGTCTTCAGGTTTTCTCTCATGGACAAGCTTCCTGACTAAACACTTCAAAGCTATGCATCACCAACTCCTTTTAGAAGTCACTTCACCTACGAGAAGAAACTGAAGATTCTATTCTAAAATAAAAACAGTGGGGGGATCTAAGGGCACATTTATAGAATAACAAGTTCATAGGCATATTACAGCAAAGTTAGAAACCAATTAGAGGGCTGTGACCCCAAGGTCTTGCTACTTGTCACATAGCTAGCTTACTGCATTCATTTGGCCTTGACCGCCTAGGCTCCACATGTTCCCACTTTATAGAGTGTTGATCAAACCGATTGTGTCTGACTTATGTTTTAAAAACATGCAGTGATTCTGGCTTGCTTCAAGTTCAAGGACTTCAAGGACATCACATTTGGAAATGACTGGCCCAGTCAGGGTCATTTTCAACTTCACCTACATTATACAATAACCTATCAGCTTTGTACCTCACACTTTCCGTATTTAAACTGAACTCAAATCTGACTCTGGGCACATCATTTGAACCTCTGGGTTCCCCAGCCTCTTAACTTCTCAATACAAACTCTTGATTTGACATTAGTTTTCTGCAACAATTAAGTTACTCATGCTGGTCTCAAATCTGCAATCCTCTGGACTATAGGTGTGTGCCACATATCCAGTTCCCCTGTCTTTTAGTTTAAGCAGGTCCTGAATAATGTCTAGAATCTATTTATACTGAAATTTTTTTATTTGCTAAATTTGCCAACTCTATCAAAAGAGAATCTAAGGCTCCTAGCAGTAAGAGTACAGGAATTTTTTTCTATGGAAAGGAGTTCAAAGCGAGGTTTTAAACAATCTCTAAAGAGTAAGTTTGGTATCCATTGTAGTTTGACAGGACTAACATGTTCCATTAAAAAAAAAAAAATATATATATATATATATATACACACACATATATATATATGTTTATTCTACCTTTAACCTGTCAAACACTAGGTTTTAAACCAAAAGATGCTTCTCTCCAGAAAAGTGGAATTTCTGGAAAATTTTAGCACATCTAAATTGCTATAGTTCTTTTAATACTAGTTCTTTTCTTTCATCTTAATCTTTACCTTCATTTTGCAAAGTTTTCATTCTAAATTAAAGCGTAATTGTTAAAGGTACGAAGGAATAAACACATAAAAAGCAAAAATAGAAAACCAGAACTTACAATCTGACCCTCAGTTCTTTTCCTGGAATTTTCCATAGTACCACCATTAAAAATAAATTTTCATTCTCATTCAAAAGTAATCCGTTTTTGTTCTTCCTGGACTTAGAATGTGTCAACAAAGCTTCCACTGCCTTTCTAACCTGCAAAGTATAGAGACACAAGTTAATTTTCACAAAATAATTTAACACCACACACACACACACACACACACACACACACACACACTTCCCCCCTCCATAGTCTCTAATAGACAACCTCTACTACCTACTTCTTACGGTACCGCAATTTATACTTGGAAAGTTCGTAATTCACCCAAAATGCACTTGCCTACGGAAAGGAGCCTTTTCCCAAGCCTGAGCCAGACGAAAACAGTTTCTCCCAAGCTCAAATGAACAAGGCAGTTATCGCAGGGAAAGCACAAAATAACAAGTAATACTACCTGCCAGGCTCCGGGCTACAGGAGCTCACACAGATTACCTCCTGCGATCCTGGACACGGAAAAAAGAGCCCATTTTAAAGAACAGATAAACTCTTGCAAAGCTATAGTCGTAATCCAATTTAAAAGGGCCAGGCTGCAGGTCTCAAGAGAAGTAGGTGCTCAACGTGCAAAAAAAAAAAACCAGGCGGGCTATGACGTGCAATGGCACCAAGAGACCCTCGCAGGGCTCCGGGACCGTGCACGGGCACACCGAGCCCGCGATGATACTTCCCGGCCTCCACTCGCAACCTCGAGGCCTTGCAAGGGTCACAGCCATCCTGCTTCGAAACCTAATTCCTCTGGGACACTCACCTGCTCTTTGTCAAGCTGCGCTAGTGAAGGCCGCTCTGCGGGAGTCAAGGTGGCGGGCGAACCGGACTCCTGGGAGGAGGACGGATCCTCCATCTCGCTCTCACCTCGTGCACGCCACTCCGGCGCTGGCTTCCTGCGCGCACCCTAACGTGCAGTCCGGAACCGGAAGTCAGGGGGCGGGACTTGCGTGTGCGTCATTTCCGGGAGGGCGCGCAGTTTGAGTTCCTGGCGTCGCGCGCGCCCTGGGTCTCAATGGTCGCTGAAGTGCTTGCTTCAGTCAGAGCCTCTTTGCTGAAGCAGCACCGCTTGCTCCCTTCTGCTTCGGTGTTGTTTCCTGAGGCGTGGGATCTGTCGACCCTCGTGGATCTTACGCAAAGGAAATCGAGAAAGCGCCACGAGGTGGAAGAATAACCCTGACTGGCAGCCCAGTGTGATCCGCTCTGCGGCGCTCACGCAAGTGCAGCGTCCTGACTCGGCCACGCTCCTGCTCTCAAAATGAAACAAATCGGGACGGACCCTGGGAGCGTCTGGTCTCCCGGAGAGGCTGGCGGTAAGTACCGGTAGCTGTGGAGACTGGATCACAGACAGATGGAATACGGTACAACGAATCCCTCCCCAGTATCTCCTGAAACTCTTCAGAAATATTCTAGCTTTATTTAGGACAGACTTCTTTCTTTTTATGGATGGAAGAATTTTTTTTTTTCTCCTCACAAACAATAGCCTGATATACCCATTGTTCTGCATCTCACATTTTCTCTGTAATATGTGGAGTTTTTTTCTTTGTGGAGGGGCCTGTATTGAGATTTGGGTCTTGCTGTGCAGTTCAGGCTGGCCTCAAACTCACTTTGTAAGCCCAGGGTGGCCTTGAACTCGCAGCAATCCTCCTGCCTCAGCCTCTTGCCTTATAGATGTACTCCACCGTTCCCGGGAGTATAGGGTATCTGGAAGGTTGTTCCAAATCAGTACAGGAAACACCACTTCATCTGTTTTAGTAGCCAAATAGCACCCACCATGTAGCTACGTTACAGTTTGTTTAGTAGCTTTCTGGTAACCGTTCGAGATGGTTCCAGTTGTTTTGCAACTAGTTATGTGAAGTTTTGAGAGGCTGAATGGGTGATGACAATGTCAGTTAAAGTGCCCCTCCCACGAAAGGATGTTCTGTTGCTAATCTCTATTAAACCATCTTGTTTTTAATCAACTTGTAGAAGAAATGATTTTTAAATGGTTAGTACCTATTTCCACATGTCTGTTCTAGAATCCAATATAAGATGAAGTTAGTTTTAGCACAGTGTTAGGAATTGTTCCATTGGGGTTTATGTATCAACATCTTGTGGTATTCTAAAAAGAGCATTTGAGCTGCCAGATATTCTGTGCCTTGGATTCAAGAAAACCAAACTTCTGTGCCAAGGAAATGCCATCAATTCAGATGAAAGACCATGGGTGTGTTTGGAAACAAGTGGCTGGAGGAGGGATGCACAAAGGGAAAGAATATAAAGTGAAGCTGGCAGAGTAGGTTAAGGTATTAATTATCAAATTGATAGTTTAGATTTATTTTGGATAATTTTTTTTTTTTTCCCCCAGAACTGGGGTTTTAACTCAGGCCTTTGTGCTTGCCAGGCAAGCACTTATTCTACTGAGCCATTATCACTTTATGGTGATGGCAGCTGTTTTTGTTTTTATTTTTGAGACAAACTCTTGTTATGCAGTTCAGCCTTAAACTTACTATGTAGTCCAGCCTAGCCTCAGATTCAAAGCAGTTTCTTGAGTGCTGAGATTACAGGTAGGTGCCACTACATTGGCTTAAGATTCAGGGTTTTGAACTGTTTGATAGAGAAGGGAAAATAGGTAGGGATGGATTGTGCTTTAGGAATCTAATTACAACATTAAAGAGTATCCTGTTTCCAAATCCATTGGTACTTATATCAAGTGCTAAAGTATAGGAGAGAATGAGCCTCCAGCACTTATTAGTAACCAGCTAGATTTAGTAACTTGCTTCTATCAAATGTAGTATGAGGTGATAGGATGTCTTTTCTGAAATTAGACTGTGGTTTCCAGTCTAGTCTTTTCTCTGTCTGCCTCATTCTCTACTTAGCACTTGGGAGGCAGCCATGGAGAGAGGGAAGCTAGGTGCCATGTTGTGAGGACGCTCAGGCAGCTTTCAGGCAGCCACTTGAGTAGGCTTAGAAGAAGATCCTCTCCCAGTTGACCCTTGACATGACTGCAATCTCCTAAGAAATCCTGAGCCAGAATCACCCAGCTATGCTGCTTTCACATTTCTGACCCATAAAAACTATGAGATAATGAATGTTGTTTTAAGCTGTTAAACAAGGGTAATTTGTTATCCATTAATAGTTTTTTTGGGGGGGTCTTGGTGGGGGGCGGGGGTGGTACCGGGATCAAACTTGGGACCTTGCGCTTGCCAGGCAGGTATTTGTACCACTGAGCCATATCCCTGACCCCATTAATAGTAAATTAATAGAGGGGCTGGGGAGATAACTCGGTGATCTAAGAACCTACCTTGCAAATGCAAAGTCCTGAGTGTGATGCCAGGTACCTCATGCCCTGCCATCACCTGAAGTATCTTTATCATTTAAACCATGTATAATATTAGTACTTCTTTAGGAAATAAATAATGGGGGGGAGGAAAGAAATAATGTATTAGAATTGCCTGAGATGGGTTAGAGAGGGGAATGTAGGAAACTATCATGATTTTCTAGGTATTCAGAACTGATACTAGTGATAGCAATCCCAACAAAGTTTGTTGGTTTTGTTTGTTTGTTTGTATGTATTTAGTACAGAGTCTCACAACACAGATTGAACTTGTAGTGGTCCTCCCAAGTGCTGGGATTGCAGGAGCATGCCACCACGCCCAGTCTCAGTTGCCATCTCAGCACCTCCCAGGGGCAGGGCCAGCATGGCAGATCAGGAATTGAACCCGTGGCCCTGGACAAAGTATTTATGAGACTTGACTAAAACTTGATGTACAGGGATAGAGATGCATTAGCTTTAAATTCTGAAGCCTGAACAACTGTGCAAATGGGTAGTGGGATGACACAACTTGGAAATAAAGGAGGAGCAACAGATTTGAAGACAGAGATAAATGTTTTTCAATAGTTGGGGTTTAAAGGTTCAGTGGTTTGTCTAGATGCTTTTAGAGTGTGGAAGACAGTATTCCAGAACTAAAGAAATTTAGAAATCATCTTCATGGGGATGGTTAAAGAGACAGAAATAAGTAAAACTGCAAAAAGAAATACAGAGCAAGAGTAAAACTGTGGAAGCCAAGCAATGGCACATGCCTTTAATTCCAGCACTTTAGGAGACCAGGGCAGGAGGATTGCAGTGTCAGGTCCTGCCTGGGCAACTTCAAAATAAATAAAGGACTCAGGGTGTAGCACTTATTGAATTACTTGTTAGCATTTTTGGTTTGCCCATAAATTGACCCTCTCCAGGATAGTCATTTCATCTTTATTCATAGTTACCCAGTGTATGTGATTTCTACTGAAAGGTCAAGTCTGGATGGCTGAACCCACAGTACTGGACAGTACCAGACCAGACACACTGATACAAGTGAAGCAGGTTTATTGGAAGCGCATGCAGGGGCTGCCTCCCGGACCAAGACAGCATTGGACAAAGGGGGGCAGGAGACTTTATAGAATCTTTCAGGGAGCGCAATTGTGGGCTAGAACAGCCAGGTAATAGCCAGATTGCGGGTTTTAGAGTGTGATTGCGGGCTGGAACAGCCAGATCTCAGGTGGTCATCATTTATCTTCCTTCTTTTTTTTTTGTTAAAGTTTATTTATTTATTTTGTGTGTGTGTGTGTGTGTGTGTGTGTGTGTGGCCAGCTCAG
>NDGN011530126.1:1193-13630 GCA_002564285.1 Tympanoctomys barrerae
TCTCTTCTCTTCTCTTCTCTTCTCTTCTCTTCTCTTCTCTTCTCTTCTCTTCTCTTCTTTCTCGTCTCGTCTCGTCTCGTCCCGTCCCGTCCCGTCCTGTCCCTTCCCTTCCTTTCCCTCCCCTCCCCTCACCTCCCCTCTCCTCCTCTCCTTCTTCTCTTCTCTTTCTTCTCTTCTCTTCGCCTCCCCTCCCTCTCCCTCCGCCCTCTCTCTCTTCTTTACTTTCTTTCTTTGGCTTCCTTTCCTCTAGCCAAAAGGGAGGAAGTGAACTTTTCCACTTGCAGCACACCAGCTTCCCTGTGTTCTGAGCAGCCTCTTGCCATCTCAAGGACTTTCTCACCCAGTGTTCCCTTTCTTGTCCTTATTTATTTACTTTCTCCATCCCATGAGTTCTTTATTCCCTACATTTTAAGGCACTCCTGCTAAACACCAAACAAAGCCAACGTTGATGTCCTCATCTTCCGTCCTCTGTGGGGTCAGTTTTCGAAACAGCAGACCATCCTCTGACTTCCCATCATCTCCTACTCCGTTCAAACTGTCTTTGGTTCCTGTTTCTGTGTTGAAACACTTATGTTTCTGCCCATGAGCCCTGCTGCCAACACAGTAAGTTATAAGTATTTGGAGGATGTCAGTGGGAGGATGTCCACTGACGAGATGGTCAATCGTGACTGGCCTGAGAGATGGGTAGAGCTCACTTTGGCTGATGATCTCTTCTGTTTTCCATTTTACTGGTCTTTTCTTACTGTCATGATCTTTTTCTCTTCTTGTTTCTTTAAAAACATTTTTTTCTATTGCCTCTTACTCAGCATATTACTCAGTTATTTTGATAATCATTTTTTCAAATACATTTATTAAATAATTCTTCTATTCTGAAGAAATAATGAAATAGGTCCTTAATTTAACAGGGTTGATGTACAATGTGTTCTTTAACAGATGTGGCAACCCCATAATAAATAATAAACAATTACATGGTAAACACTATAATGAAATAATCCATATATTCCCATGCCTTAACATTGCCATATTTTCAAGCCATTGTTTTCTTTTCTTATTTGGATATGATGAATAGTCATTAGTAATAAATATAAGAGTCGCAGCCTGTCTGCACATGCGGCCCTTGAGACACTGTGCTATTGTGTCCCTCCCTTCAGGATGTGCAGTGCATGTGGCCACGGAGTGGGGCACACTGTCGGGGCGAGCGCCTCTACTTGGCCCCTGGAGCACTGAAGAAGCTACAGATGATGTGTCCAAGGGCGAGTGTGAGGTGTTCCAGAAAAATTATGTGGATTGACACTGAAAATTTAATTTCATATGATTTCCACAGGTCATGAAAAAGTCTGCTTTTGAATTAATTGCCTTATCATTAAATAATATAAAAATCACTCTTAGCTCACAGGCCATACCAAAAAAAAAGAAAAATAGTGAGTTAGATAATTTTAAATTATTTCCTGCTACATTTTTTTGGTTTCATTTTTTTCTTCTGGGAGGCTGCTGCATTCATATAGTGGGCTTTCCTTAATTGCTAAATTCCTACTAACTGTACTGTTATATTTTATAATAAATAATAAATGTTACCATATTTATATTTTTCAAGTCATACCTACTAAGTAGGACACAATGGATTATGCTCTCTAGAGCAGTTTTAGGACCTTACAGTGCTGCCATTTATAATACACAAAGGTGGCACAGACAGTGGAAAAAACATAGACTTTAGGGCCAGACAAGAGTGACTTTAAATTTTAATATTCCTGTCCTGACGCAAGTCACCTAACTCTCTGAGGCACAGCTTTCCCCTTTGTAAAGCTACAATCATGCCATGCCACACAGTACCAGGGATCGAACCTGAGTCCTTGTGCTTTCCAGGCAGGCACTTAGACCCCTGAGTTATCTCCTCAGCCCCTTACTCTCTATTTTGTAGGAGCATTTACATGTTTACCTCTAACTTGCATGGCTTACTTTTTCAAAGGCTGCAGCACTGTGCCTATTTTGTGAAAGATGGGTCTACTGGATGGTGAACGGTGTGTTTCCCTGTCAGCAGCAGCTGTCATTCTGCACATGGTTATGCTAAAAGTCTTTTTCACTGCAGATGCCCCACTAGGCCATCAAGAGAACTTTGAGTTTTCTGGGTGACTGAGCCCTTGTGAAATCTGAGCTCCAAAGTGGGATCCCTCTCAGCAGGTCAGAATGTGGAAACATTCATCTTATTAGTTACCTCAAACTGTGGCTCTTTCCCCCTATAAATCTTGTGTTATTTTGTTTCTGCGATGAATGTATAGATAAGGTTTATACAAACCAACAGACTTACACATACAAAGTTTGAAAAGGAAAATGTGCCCACCAATCATGAAGAAACTGTCTCATTAGGAAAAGAAAGAAGTGTTACTACATTTGGTTATTATATTTCTTAGGATCTTTACATTTTGTCTATGTAGGAGATAAATCAACTGGGGCATTTTAAGAGAACAATTACATGAACAGTAAATGGGGAAGAAGTATGGGGCAATCTGTCTTTTAAAATTTGGGTAACAGACGATTCTTTAAAAGTTGCCTTCTTTATTTCCATTATGATTTTTTTATGTGTTGCATTGTTAAAATAACATGCCAAACTGCTTTTTCATGTTCTGCAATTAAAATACATAACACAGTCTATTATTTGCAACAAAAAGTGAAATTAAGAAAGCAAAGAACACAATATGCATAAAGCAACAAGGAGGTCTTATTCTACTCAAGATGACAAAAGGAATACAAAGAACGAAGATGCACAGTTTTCAAGAACCCTGAAACAGAAACCTTTCATTAAAGCATTCACTCTGCTCTTTCCAGAAGTGCATCACCCCCCTCAGGATAAAAGATAAAGTGGTCTTGGCCCTGTTAGTCAGGAGGGGTTAGCTCATGTGCGGAAGTTAATGGGTGCCCTAGGCAGATCTCAGCCACTGATGTGTGTAGAAGTGAGGGCCTGCAGACAGGTGATGGATTGTGAGAACCATTAGGGGCCCAGAGACACACAGGCCCCTCAGCCCTGCAGCAGAAATTACCAGTTGGACAAGCATTTGATATAATTCCTAACTTCTAGTCTGTCTGAGCCAAGACTTTGTGGAAGAGGCAGAAGCATGACCAGCTGCTCTCCTCAGCTCTGTCCTGAATAGCTCAGAGCCCAGCGCTGCTCTGCTCTGCCTCCTCAAAGGGGTGGAGAGGAAGCCTAGTCTGGAATATGCCTCTGACAGAGGTATGCGTGTCTAGCCATTTGTCAAGGTAGGACCACAGTGTCAGCCGACGTTCTCTGAGACATGATTGTCAGCCAGTACAATTGCTTTTGTGCTCCAGGTGAAGTATGCCTGAGCCCATGAAGTCTTGGAGACCTCTCATCAGTTTTAGCTCTGAATTTCCTATCTTCCAGCTGCACACCCTTGTGAGTTCCCCAGCACGGTGCGAAGCCCTCCAGGACAGGACACTCCAGACACCATTGTTTCCAGAGCTGTTTCTCACATTTGGTCATATCTCTAGAGTCAGAAGAAGGCCTGGCCCCTGCAGGGAGAACTTGGATCCATCATGGGAGACTGGGGATAGGTATAGGGTGGAAAAGGGTGTGCAAAGCTTAGGGTCCAGTGGTACTCACAAATGCATGCATTCATGCAGGCATTCACCCATTCATTTAACTGCTACTATCTATCTGTCTGCCTGACACTGGGGATGTCACTGAAGGATAAGGCAAGTGACACCACCACACATACATTGAAAGAGTACATGCAGGAAACGCTTATTTGCGAGGGGTAATGGGGTGTGGGCAGCAGCTGCAGGAGCACATTGAAGGTGCATATAACTGGGCCTTGGACTAGCAGGGAAAGATTCCTGGGAAAATGACATCTCTCTAGACCTGAAGGATTAAGTGGGAGACAGGAAAGTTAGGGCAGAGGGTATAGTCTTATGAAGTCAGACCACAAGCCTTTTGTAAAAAAGTCACTGTACTGGTCTGAATCTCAGCTGCTGCAACAGTAAAGTGGGGAAGAAATCTTAATGAAATAATATACATTAAATGTACATTAGGAGTTCTTTTCTGTTCTGGAGGTTGAACCCAGGGCCTTGTGAATACTAGGTGAGTGCTCTACTACTGAGCTACATCCTTAGTCCCAGCAAAGGCCAGCATGTCAGATGAGTGAACAGGTGATCCTTGACTCTTGGGAATAGAGACAGCCCTAGAAATTAAATCCATATGTTTAATTTGCTTTGAATAAAAACAGCAATACAATTCTGTTTTTTCTTTGTGGGGTGTGTGTGTGTGGTGTATGTGGAGGTCCAATTTCACACATTATCCATTCTCCCTCTGTAAATTGAAAGAAATTAAACATATTTCCAATTCTTTGTGTTCAGTCACTGGTGAAAGCTAACCAAAGAAAATAGTTTATTCCAAGAACCAAGCAGTTAGCTTTGAATATTGCTGTTTGACAGATTAAAAGATTTCCTAAAACTTCACTCAAGGATGCTGAGATGCACTGAAGGAATCAGACCTAGGAGACCTGGAGAAAAGCCAGCGCTGGTCATTTTACCTGTTGTCTCCTTTCAGCACCTGATAACAGACCTTTTGATAAGTGGAAAAGTCTTAGGTCAAGGTGCCTAAGCATTGCTGGGCAGGACTCAGCAGCTCAGAACTACCCCAGTGGGAGCAGTGCCCAAGTCCCCACCCAAAACACAACGCAGTTAGGAAACTGAGAAATCAAACACTTCCTGAACCAGCAGACTGGGGAGACACAGTGAAGCACATTTCCGATATAATCTGAGCTGGGTGTAGTGGCCCTGCCTATAAGCCCAGTACTTTGTAAAGCCAAGGCAGGAGGATCAAAAGTTCAAGTCCTGCTTGGGCAGATTGGTGAGATCTTGTCTCAAAAAAATAAAATGGGCTGAAATGTAATTCAATAGTAGAGCAACCCTGAAAAACAAATAAGCAAGCAAATGAATAATCTCACAATCCTGCACTTGGACTTGTGTGTTTACAATGAGATGGTTTATCCACTTAATCATAATATCAGCTTTTTGAGTCAAATAGTCACTGTTTAGTGTGTGATAGTCCATTTGTCTTTGTCCTGCGTAAGGAGACTCCGAGGGCAGCAATGGGCCTAAGTTAATCACTGTAGGACTTACAAAACAAGCTGCACAGTTGGAACTCTATAACGATTTATTGAACGAGTTACACTTCATCAGGCTATATGGGACTAACCTCTATTGCATATTCTGGTGTTTTCACATGTTTCTTTCCCACCCAATAGAATCCTGAATATAAATATGATATTGTCACCGTATCATCCAAAAATACTCTGTCTTAGGATACTGACATCATCTAGGGATCCTTGATATGTGTGCAAGTTGCATACTGGTGTATTTCAGAATATGACCACATAAAGTCCGCTCAGGTGCCAGAATATTTTGTAGCTCTGTAGACCGCTGAACCCTCAACTCAGGTGTTCTACCTTCAAAGTGGGTGTGAATGTAATTCCTATTTCACTAGAGCATTGTAGTAGTCACTGAGATCTGCCTCCCTGAATGACAAATGGCACTTGATTGTACTGGATACAGTTTAGGAAACTGAAGAATGAAAAATGATTAATATCCACAGCAGCAATGCTGAAATGCAAAGCTTAATGTTCCTCATAAGCAAACATGTTTAATGTCTACTTAACACATGGATATAAACCCATACTTTGAAACCCAGGTCTCTCTCTTTTAAAAATAAGACTGCACTTTCTCAAAACTTTTTAGGAATGGCGAGCCTTCACCAGGAAGGGCTCTTCTTGCACAGAGAGTCTCGTTTCATGAAGGACTAATTGGATTCCAGACCCTACAGCTTACTTCATGATTACATTCTTTGGTTTTTGAATTAATACTATTGTTTGACAATGGACAGAAGGTCTAACAATCCAACATCTGGGCATTTTAAATTATCGTTCCCTGTCAATTTTGAAACTTGTTTCTGCATTTAAAACAGTTCAATCTCACAGTGTTGTTTACCCCTGTGAAGGACAAGACCACGAGGCAGGAGCGTGAGGCCTGGGCCCCTGGCACACTCACAGGTGCTTTTGTTTGTCTTTATTTGAGAAGACTCATGTTGTATTAAAGCAACATTAGGATATTCTAATTTGAATTTCAAAGGGAAAAAAGAGAGAATAGGACAGAAGTTTGGGGCATGTGGGCTATGAAGTGGTGACAGTGTCCTCTGGTCTCTTTGCAGTTGTACCCTGGCATGGCCATTGGACATTGCCCAGATGGAGCCTGCTTTAGTGACTAGCTTGAATACACAGAGTCCTGCCCAAAAGAAAATATACCTAATAGACAATGAGTGCAAGCTGCCTTGCTCTGTGTACTTGTTTTGATAGGTTTATCCCCCCGTTTTGAAAAATGCTTTATTGGGATACTGAATCTAAAGCTGACTGTACCAGAGTCCACACAATGCACTTTGGAACAGGCCCAACCCGGAAGATACATCCAGACATGTGGACTGTTACAGAGGAGGGCTGGATTCTGTTTGCAATCTGGTTCCACCATTTTCCAAATACCCTGTACTCCTGGGATTATTTTTAATTATGCTTCCTTGTACAGATTTAATCTATTTCATGCCTCATTAGTTATTAGTTCTATAAAGCTTTGAATGGCTGAACAATCTTTAAACATCAAAAATTGATTTTTAGGCAAACCAAAAATTGAACATTTTTTCTCAAAAGTGTTCTCCCTCAATTTTAATAATATATCCATTGTTAAAAGAAAAAGAACATCAAATTCCAGCAGTTATGCAGTGTGTGTGTGTGTGTGTGTGTGTGTGTGTGTATGCATGAATGCATATTATCAACCAATTTTGTGGACGCTCTACTGACTGTCAAATTTCCTACTATTATCAAATTTAATTAAAAATTCTTTCCAACTCTCCTTAAAAGACAGGATCCAAACTAGGGATTCTGGTAATAGTAGTGGGATTATTATAGCTACACATACTGGTGTTTATTTATAGCAATTTACTCTATTAAAAGTAGATTCATACAGGCAGCAGCCTGGATGCTACACCAAGGAGTGTGCCGCACTGCTGCTACTAGGGCACCACGGAAGTATGCGATCAGGATTCAATTCGCTGCAACTCCTGGCTTGATCTATCCAGGCTTCCCAGGCCTCCTGCCACATGCTCTTCATCAGAGCCACTGCCAGCTCCCGCCCTTAGCACTGTGCTCATTTCCAGCTGGGGTAGACAGATTGGTGATCAGCCATGGAAAATGGACACCACCCGTGGAAGAAGATAAGTTCATAAAAGGCCCACTCCAAAGTAAAGGCCCCCTCTCTCTGCTCTCTTCCAGGCCAGGTGCCTCTGCCTGGGCACCCCCAGCTGCCAGGCCTGACAGCTCGAGAGTCAGACGCCACAAAGACCCAACTCAGCAGATTGGAGCCCCCAGTACCTTTGGCAAGAACAGAGACCAAACTCCATCTCCTCAATGACTATGGCCTCTTTGCCTATCACAGAGATATTTTCTCAGGAAAAACAAGCGGGAGTGGAGCTGAGGGCCTTCCCATCTCTTTAAGGAGGAGCCCTCTAGAGAGCAGACCGGAAAACCCAGATGGGCTGGAATGTAGATTTGGAGTACGTTTGCAGCAGGCCACCAGCTGAGTTGTCACTCAGCAGAGTTATCACTCAGCGCAGCTCCCTATGCCCAAGGCAAGACTTTGCGCTCCCTCCTGCGGCACTAATGGTTGTGGTGCCAACAGAAGCCACGGGACTGTCAGCAGGCAGAATCTGTGGGCCTGAGCTCAGCACCTCTGAGCCCAGCACCCTGGCCAGTCTCTTTCAAACTTCGGTTCCTTCCAAGTTGTAGACAAAATGACTCACGCGAAAGCTGGTGGCCGCAGTCTGATGGCCCGGGGTAAAGGTGGGTGCAGAGCCGAGGGTCTGGGGGCTTCGGGCCCCGACGGTCGTTGGCCTCCCAAAAGAAAACTCGCGCGTCAAGCTCCCAGAAAAGTTGCCAAAGCCACTGGCCAGGGCCCCCATGGCCGAGGAAAAGCTGGAGAAGCAGGTGGCAGCCTCGGGCGCGGGCGGGGACGGCGAGCATTGCAGGTCTGCGGAGGCCGTGCCCCTGGGCTCCAGCTTCGGAGTTTCGGCTCCGCCTGGTCTGTGGGCTTCTGGAGGTAAAGCTGTGCTCGCCTCCGCTCTTCGCTTCCTCTTCCTTCGAAAGTTCCCCTTGTCAAACATCTTCTCGCAGTTAGGGTCTAGGGTCCAATAATTGCCTTTACCTGTAAAGAGCCCAGTACCCCCAGTTTAGAAAGCCCAGTACTGGCAGACCACAGCGTGCCTGGAGATCGGCTCTAACCTGCCCCTCCAAGACAGCCAAAACCCCCTATTCCCTTTTCAAATACTGAGGGGGCGCTTTGTCCCCGGGATGGGCCTCCGAGAATGGCAGGAGGATTGGGACTTTCCCGTGGGACCAAGGCAGGGACTCCAACGGAGCCCCGCTAAGTTTGAGCCTCAGGGAAAGAATGTCTTTACTCTTGTACAAGAAAGTGAGCGCTCCGAGACTCAGAGAGTCAAGTCCCCAGGTTTCCCAGCTGGCCAGCTCTCCAGCTCCCCCACCCCGCCCCGCATATAAGTGCGCATAATTTTAGAGCCCCTGAGAGCACCACTGCCTTGTGCGCCTCCGCCCCCTAGTTCCCCGCCCAAGTGGCTCCGACACGGTGCCGAAGCACTGAGTTGTCCAAGATCGATCACACCCTAAGGTGCCCGCGGCAGGAAACCCGGGAGTCCCAGAATGGGCGAGAGCCCTCAGCGGTTACCTGGGTCGCTCTCATCGCGTGGCACCTTCTTGAAGCAGTCGTTGAGAGACAGGTTGTGGCGAATGGAGTTCTGCCAGCCCGCCTTGCTTCGCTTGTAGAAAGGGAAGTTGCCGGCTACATACTGGTAGATTTGGCTGAGGGTCAGCTTTCGCAGGGGCGCGCTCTGGATGGCCATGGCTATGAGCGCGGAGTAGGAGTAGGGCGGTCGCACCAGCCTCAGCAACTCCTGCTGGCCGGAGAGGGCCAGCCACGTGAGGTCCGTGCCCACCAGCCCACCCGTGGCTCCGAGGAGCGGGCCCGGGACCCCATAGCCCGGCGTCCCATAGGACGGAGGGGTCCCCGGGCCCGAAGCGTAGGGCGCAGGGCTGAGCGCGGGAGCCTTCATCCACAGGCTCGGGCCTCCTCCGGAAGTGCTCTGGTCCCCTCGCACATAACCTGGTGAGTGCGCGACGGACCGTGTCTGGCCCTGTGGACCGGAGCAGGCGCCTAGGCCGTCACAATACGCTGCCATGTCCAGCTGCTCCTGGGTCTGGGCTGGGTGCTCTGTACTGAAACTCATGGGTACTCCATGCCCGGGGCCGCCGGCAGCAAAAGGTGCGCTCAGCCCCGCCCCGCGTTCCTCTTTAAAGCTTTTGGACTAAGCCTTAGTTGTCAGCAGAGAGCCTCCTCCCTGCCAGGTTTGAGGGCCAAAGTCCGTGTCCCCGCCCCGGGGTCAGCTTTCACCCCACCGATGCACAGCCTTGAAAGTCCCCCTCCCAGGGTGGGTCTGGTTAGGTCTAGGCTCCCTGTCAGTGTTACCTTTAGCTGCAGGGGTCCTGGGTCACAGGAATCTCTCAGATCTCAGCTTCCTCCTGCTTCTTCAGCCCTGCTGCTCCAGCTGTTCCCAAAGGCCCCCATGGTTTGGCTTGGGATTCCCATCCAGTAAGGTCTCCCCTTTCAGCTTTCCTCAGCAAGCCTCAGCCAGCCCCAAATCTGCCTCACTGAGGCCTCTTTGCCACCCCACAGGGTGGCACAGGAGTGAAAAAGGAGGGGTAGATTCTTCTGGCTCTATCGGGACAGGATGGACGCACGGACATCTTTGTGGTGCTCCGGATCCCATCCAGTCTTTCCCTCTGTGCTCCTTGCTGCAGTTGTTCTACAGGCTTACCTATAGCCCCAAACTCTGAGTTTCTCTGGTTTCCACATTTTCCCTGCTAAGCAGCTGTCCTTGATGTCCTGGATCCTATTGCTGCAGGCAGTACAAGGAAGATCCATCTCAAAGTGACAGAAACATAGGCTGAAAGCTGGCCTAGCTGCAGTATGTGGGCAGAGTGCTGGCATCAGGACTCTGAGCCTTGCTACTTTAGCAACCAGGAAACTTTGCTTGCCTGGCTATCTGAGATTTGGAGACAGGCTCTATCCCTGCTGACATCCCCTGCAGTATTAAAGACAGGCTGGTGGAGTCTGGCCTTCTCCATTGTTTCATGGGTCTGTGGAACCTTATAGCAAATTAATTTATATTCATTAAAAAGCCAAATGTCCAGTGCTCCCTGACTTTTGCCAGAGGAGGTATGGCTAGTGGGTTCAGGGCAGTCACTGGATTGAGGAAAGAGCCTAGGTTTGGACATCAAGTGTGCCAGTTTGAGCCAGGCATTCACTGGAAGTATAGCTTTGGCTTCTCCAGGTTGTAATAATAATATATGAAACTATCAATTTATGACACAATTGAACAAAAGGCAGAAACAAACAAGGAGCCCTCTACTGTGATATATATGCTTTTCCATGTAGAATCCTGCAGAAGTGGGAGGTAAACTCAAGATGGTTCCCAACCAGTGACCGGAAAGAGATGCCTGGAACTGGTTCATTGAGGTGGGCTCTTGAGCCACACCATAAGCATCTTCCTAGGTTCCCCATTCCCCAGACATTTCTAATTGTTGTCAGAGCAGGACTGGCATGGGAATCTTGGATGCATTCAGGGCTCACTCCCCTTCATTGCAGGGACAAGCACAGAGGGGATGAGAAGCACTCCAGATGGGTAGCTCTCCTAGTTTCTCAGGTGACATCACCCTAGGGCTTCTGTTGAAACTGCAGCCAAGGCCACCTGCCTTTCAGTTCCAGTTTCCAAGGTGTCTCCCAAATGTAAACACCCTCTGCTCTCTCTAGCTATTAGAAGATAGACTAACCTCCAGTGACTAACCTCCAGCAAATGTGGTTGTAGACTTGTGATCATTAAGGTGCTCACTGGGTGTCATCAGATAGAAGTGCCAGCTTTCCTCCTACAGCAGTAGCTCTTCTTGAGCCGTTCCAATTCTCTGGTGTTTTCCCTAAGAGCTGGGATTTGGCATGTTTTAGGGGACCCCTTCTGCAAGACTGTGCCTCATGAGGGCGGAACATCACAGAAGCTGCATGGCTCTGCCCCTATCCCAGTAATCTCAAAGTGAGAAGACAGGAGTTGTGGTCAGGAGTGGGGCTGCAGGAATCCATAGCAACTCAGCTAACCTTTCCTTTCTCCCTTCAAACAGCTGACAAAGGGTGGCTAGAAAACTGTTGCTTTTCAAGGTAAGTTTTGGTTCTCCAAGGCTTTGGATGTAGAAGGCAGTTGAAGTCAATGTAGAAGGATGTAGAAGTCAATCCCTGGTTCTGAAAAAATAAATAAATAAATTAACTGCAAGATTGTTTCTAGAGAACCCTTCCTGGTCCTGTCTTGGTCCAGGAAGTTTATATTTGTAATCTCATGGATAATTTATAGGAATCCTATCAAGGTAATTCCAATCTACCACTTCCAGAGCAATCCGTGTAAGAATAAAGACACTAACACATATTTAATAGATATGGGGAGCCAAGAGATCCTAAATTCAGCCATGGTGATGGATATCCAGAAAAAAGGCCTGGACACAGGGTCCAACCTGGGTTTTATTCAGTCATGAACGAGGAGTGGCTTGAGGATGAATGGCTGAGAATAGCTGGAAGTAGGTGAGTACTATGAGCTGAACTAGACTGGAAGCCTGTATTTATCTCTGCAAAATGCAGAGAGTAATCTGCATTACATGATTGAGATAGTATTTGTCTCAGTTGCTTTTCTCTCATTGCTGGGACAAAATACCTGGCACCTAAAATTAAGGAAGAAAAGGTTTATATAGCTTACAGTTTGCAGAGGTTTCAATCCATACACAGCTGGCTCCAAGGCAGAGAAGCACATGACAGAGGGCAGGGGTTCATGGAGAGAGAAAACATCAAAACAGCAAAAGCAAAAGGGAGGAGTAGTAGCAACAATGGCAGTAGAGAGCACATCTCTCTCCTCCTCATATTGCCTTCAGGCTCTCTGCCCCAGAGAGGGCAGTATGTAGGTGTAGCATACACACTCATAATTCCAGCATCATTCACACCCATAACCCCAACCTTAAATCATGAATTAATCTCAAACTCTAGAAGTCCATCTCATAACTTTCTGAAGCTTTTGGGGGACAACTAGACACAAACCGTAACAGTATGTAATGTTTCAGGGTCTGGTGCTCAGCTCTGACCTTTCAAGCCCCAGAAAGTCATAGCCTCTATCTTGAGGCTTGATCCCAGCCAACAGCATGGAACACTGGCTCTTCATTTCATCTTGACCTGGCTCATACTAAAGACCACCAAGTGGGAGTTACCAAGGAAACATGTGA
>NDGN011530132.1:4368-16837 GCA_002564285.1 Tympanoctomys barrerae
AGAGAGAGAGAGAGAGAGAGAGAGAGAGAGAGAGAGAGAGAGAGAGAGAGAGAGGTTTAAGCAGTAATCTACTGAGGAACTTAGTCTTGCAGACATCTTGGTGTAAGAACCTATTTTTACTTTATTTTACATTCATAACCATCCATCAAAAATATTTGTTAATAGTATAATTAGAAACCAGGAAGGACAGCTTCAGATGAGAGCGATTAAAAGAGCTAAAATTAGAAAGTAGGCCAAACAAAGGCTGAGGTGGGGACGTGACAAGTTACAAATATTTTGGAGGTTGTAAACACCGTGAAAGGGAGGAGAGGTCAGTGGAAGTAACCACCGATGCTGGGAAGGGTAAGATGAAATGTTCTATGTTAGACAGGAAGAATTCGAATTAATGTTTAGGAAGGGCTAAATTTGACAAAATGAATTTGCTGCAGCCTTCTAGGGAGAGAAAGACAAGTTTATTTTCCCAGTTACAGTGCTATTCCTAATTAACCTTTGCTCCGAAGTTTAAAGCTCCTCATAGCACTCAGAGCCTCGAGATCTTAGGTGCATCTGCTGGATAACTCTGGCGTACTCTTCCATGAGGAAGGGACAGAAAAGGGTTGTACCGGGTTTTCCCAAAGAGAGAGGCCTTTTGCCCTTTGGGGAGGTCATGCTTTATTATTATTATTTCTGCTTTCAAGGCCAGAGCTCACCTGTGTGCCAAGAAGGGAATGGGCATCGCAGTTGGAGGTGCAGAATGGGAATCCTTTAGCTTCTTTTGTATCGACCAGATGATTTCTCACACAAAAAAAGAAAGTAGCTCTGTGGTTGTGGGAAACTAGGAATACTATCCAAGTGTGGAGTCCCAGTTTTGCTCAATCCTGTGAGACAGAATGATTCTGAATGGGTTTCACCCTAGGGGAGCGTTATGGAGACCCAGAGTGGGGTGGGTGGAATCAGGACTGCCCAACTTTTGTGATCATGCCTGTGCTCATTTAAGGTTCTCATCTAAGCCTTTCATTCATTTCTAATGTTCTCCAAGGTTCTTATTCTGTGGCAAATTTATCCTGTGGGAGTTTAAAGAGAATTAAATGGTAAATATGATGGCTGCTTAGTAGTGGGAAGTTAGATGAAGTCAGAGAGAAAGAAAGGAGAACTTGAGACACCGAAAAGAATAGAAGATTTGCCTGGCACCACATGCCACGCTGGGCCTGATGCCAGGACACACTGAGCCAGCCACCGAGTCCTTGTGTGGTGGTGCACTCTTGTAATCCCAGCACTGGGGAGACTGAAAACAGGAGGATTACTATGAGTCTGAGCTGCATAGTGAGACCCTATATCAAATACATTAGAAAAAAAAAAAGAAAGGAATAAATACTACTTTTAAAAAATGGAAGATTTAAAGCCAGAGTGAATTCCATTTTACTTTTTAGGGTACAAGAAAATCAATCTGCTGTGTGATAGGCCAACATTGCCATAACAGACTTTTTAACACTTTGGAAACAGGGTGAACCCCACCTACAACTTCAGGTCCAGATCAATCCAGTCTCATTTTTGTGTGGAATAGGGAAATCAACCAGGAGCCCCAGGCCCACAAGAGCCTCTTGCTTCTGATTTGTGTGCCTTCATTCAAAATAAGCCCATTGTGGGACAGCTTCAGAGTAAAACATTTTTAACCACACGTATCATCGAGTAAAAGGGATGTGTGGATGTGACCAGAGACACTTGCTTAACTGAGTTCCACAGAAGTCTATTTATGACTCCAACATCATACTACAACTTAATTATTGAACTCCCGAGGCTGAGGCACTTTATGGAATAAGCAGATGTGTGTCTCAATGAAACTCACAGGCTTTTTTCCTGCAGTTATATAAGATACTAACCCTGTCCTTATTAATCAGTTGGTTCTCTGATGTGGAATTTTTTTTTGAGGGGGGGAAGCGTGAGGTCACAACAGATGTAGAAGTGATCATCTGTGCTGAAACCTAATACACATTGGTTGTGTTTGTAGTGTATCCACAGGGACCTGGCGGCACGGAATATCCTCTTGTCGGAGAAGAATGTGGTCAAAATCTGCGACTTTGGCTTGGCCCGGGACATCTATAAAGACCCAGATTATGTTAGAAAAGGAGATGTAAGTTTCAAAATGAGTCTGTGATATGTTGCAGAACTCAAACTCCTCATAGCAAGCCTTAGAACCTGTGTTTGGGAACAAAGAATTGTTTTTTGTTCCTGTAGGTATCTCTTCCTTTGAGTTCTTATTCTTTGTCTTCCCCTCTCTTAGGCCCGCCTCCCCTTGAAATGGATGGCCCCAGAAACAATTTTTGACAGAGTGTACACAATTCAGAGTGATGTGTGGTCTTTCGGTGTTTTGCTGTGGGAAATATTTTCCTTAGGTAAGTTGTTTCTCTTTGCCCCTTTGTCCAGACTCCACATAGGATAGTAAAAGTTGCTGACCTCTAGTATGTCTTTTCCTGTCTTCTATTTCACCTCCAAAAGTAGTATAACCTTGGATTACAACATCTAGAAAGAAAAAAAACCAATATATAGATAATAAGGATGTGCAAGAATCAACCTCAGAGCTTTCTATAAAAGAAGATCAAATCACATAATATCCTTTTCTTGTTTTATTCTAGGTGCTTCTCCATACCCTGGGGTAAAGATTGATGAAGAATTTTGTAGACGATTAAAAGAAGGGACTAGGATGAGGTCCCCTGATTATACCACACCAGAAATGTAAGACTTTTAAAAAATACCCTTCCGTGCTCTGCCTTTGCTTAGAAATTCTTCCTTTCTGAGAGCTTTCTGTTACTTATACTTCTTTTCTGGTTTGGTTTATGTTTTGCTTTTCCCTTCCATCTTTCTTGGTAATTTCAAGCACAGAGTCATTGTTTCTTGGAGCAATAGAAGATGATTATGCCTACTAAATATCTTGTTTTTATTAGGTAGTAATGTGCTAATGTATCTCATTTTTATTAGATGTTAATGGCTTTGTACTTGTGGTTTCCAGTGCAGACCTCTGTGTGTGTCTACTTAGCTTCAGGGCTTGTGGTCACTGTGTCTACATGTTCAGCACCCAAGTGCTCTTTTTTGAGCATCAGGGCCAACAGAATAGAGACAGTTAATGAAATCAATGTTTTGCTTCTCAAGGTACCAGACCATGCTTGACTGCTGGCATGAGGAGCCCAGTCAGAGACCCACGTTTTCAGAGTTGGTGGAACACTTGGGGAATCTTCTACAGGCGAATGCTCAGCAGGTTTGTAGAGTCCCTGTGTTAAGAACTCTTACTGCTTGAATCCTCTCCTGGCCACCATACTGTCCTCTAGGATACTGAATCATGAGTCCAAGTCTTCCATTTCCAAGCAAACAATGATTTTCTAAAGATGAGATCTTAGTTCATAGCCTGAGAGTAGACCACTCTTACTCACAATTGCTTATCTTTTTGGTCAAGTATTCTTTAAACAAACAAACAAACAACAACAAAAAAAACCCATGGCACACAGTGGAAGAAGTTTCTAGGAATTATTAACTAAATTCTGCAAGTAAAAAATATATCTGAACTGTGAATAAGAGATGTTTTTCCTTTCCTTAGTAAAAATTTCATTCCTCTATATTTTTTCCCATCACAAGCAATTGTACCCTTTACCATTAGCAAGTTGATCTCAGTCAGCATCTTGTACTACTCTGGAGCCAATTTCTTCCTTTTTTTCTTCTCAACAGTTAGGGGACAATGGGTTGATATTTTTTTAAGCCAATAAACCTTATAAACATCTAAATGTATCAAATTATCCTTTTTTATTGAAAACTAATGTGAAATAAATTGTGCCACCTTTTCTCAAAAGGCCAACACATTGTTATTAAGCATCTATTGCATTTCTTTAGACTATCATCCATTTCTTCCCTCGTGTTGAAATGCAGAGGCTCACCTCGGGTGCCATAGCCTTCTAGGGTCCTTGGCTCCAAGTAGCTCTGTGTGTTTGGTCATTTCATTTTGGCCCGCAGCCTCCTTGGTCTTCACAGAAAGCATGCTTCCCACCTGCAAATGAGGTGGGAAAGTCTCCTTTCCCACTTCATTTTATCTTAGTTTCTCTAATTTACCTACGTATGTTCCTTTCAAGTATCCGTGTGCTTTGACCATTTTTCATATTGTCGTCAAGACCTATGTTCAGGTTTGAAAGCAATGCACCCCATAGCCAAGAAGCCCCTGTAGTCTTTGTTTTCATGCAAAGACCCTTGAAGGACAGAAGCCATAACAAAGCGGTCTGTGTTTATTGTTTCAGGATGGAAAAGACTACATTGTTCTTCCAATATCAGAGACTTTGAGCATGGAAGAGGATTCGGGACTCTCTCTGCCTACCTCACCTGTTTCCTGTATGGAGGAAGAGGAAGTGTGTGACCCCAAATTCCATTATGACAACACAGCAGGAATCAGGTAGTGTATATGGCCAACATCCCCTGGGGGGGTGGCGCTTCAAGGCCTTGTCAGGGAGGGGGAAGGGGAAGGGAAGACATCTGATGAAGGTGCCACATCCCACATCCCCTAACGTGAACCCCAACATGCATACAAAGGGAGATGCTCCTTGGAGAGGCCTGGGGAGATGAGCGCTTCCCATCTGCAGCTCACATTGCTGCCACAGCTCGCTCTTTAGGAATTCTCAGCCCTGCAGCTGCAAATAGCTGGAATGCCACAGCTAGTTAATCTCCAGAAAAATGGGCCAATTCTTACAAAGACATCTGTATTTAAATTATGCCCCTGTACACTTTTATTAATGGGAATTAAATAGCTTTAGAGAGCTTCAGGAAGGAAGAGGTCTGTGCACATGTAAAAATACACTTATGGCTCTCTGGTGAGGACACAGCCTGCCGCCAAGCCATGTCCTGAATTAGACAGGACCCAAGCTCCCAGAAGCTCCCCACCAGTCTGATCCTCTGCATTTTATTTGCATAATGGGACATCTGGGCTTATTTGAAACTCACGCCCTACAGTGCTGTCCTGATCTGTATGGGGTTCTGAAGGCAGATTGCTTTTCTCTCTCTCCAGCACCTGTGCATGAGGAAAGATGGATCTGATTTTCTAGTGTGGAATTGAGATTGCCTTTCCTGTGCCTGGGGCGTCTTTGCTGTGCTTAGTTCTTCTCTGACTGAGCCCCTGTGACATCGCAGGTCTGGCCCATTCCTGAGGGTGCTGAGGCTGCAGGAAAGCGTGAGGCTCTCTCGCATGTGTCTTGGCCCTGGGCCAGGGGGCCGCAAAACCGTGCAGGCTGACAAGACATGGGGCAGTCACCCCATAGGAAACTGCAGGGTGAGATAAGAAAGCAGGCTCTTAGATGCCAACAAGCAACTAGGCCATTCCATTGATGTCAACAATATTTGCGCTTCTTGGAAGAACTTTTCTGTGTTATCAGATTTTGCCCCCACGAGAATTCTGGTTTGGTGGGATAGAAGCTGGGATTTATTTTGGGTATAGATGTTGAGTATGAGGCCTAGCTAGACTGCCTGAGGGCAGTGCCCAGTGGTGGGATCCAGGCCTTGGAGTCAGACAGAACTGGGTTGGACTTCCTAGTCTGCTATTCAGTAGCTGTGTGACAGGTTCCACGTCATCTAATCTCTCAATGTCTTTATCTCTGGAGTGAGGCAAGGCCACTGGTACTGTGTGAAAATGCTTGTTTGAAGAATTATTTTAACACAATGTGTGTCTCAGTGACTGGCAGCCGAATGCTCCTAGGAAAGGCAAGCTATGAGGGAGTTGCTCACAGATATGTTCTCAAGATGAAACCCACCCCGCTAATGCCTAACTCCAGGCTCTTTTCCATAGTGCCACAACAGGGACATCGGAGAGACAGGGAGTCCTGAAATGAGACCATAGTTCCACTGTCATGTTGGTGAAGTCCTACTTCTGGTTCATCTGGCTTTCTAGCATGATCAGTATTCCTGCAGCACTGTCATTTCTGTGTTCCTAATCAGAGAACCATTTGATCATAGGCCCTGCTCCTCATATTTCAGTGACCAAATAAAGTGGTTATCTAAGCTGGCAGACTCTTGGCTCGCTTGGGGCTTTGCATGTGTTGCTGAGCAGGAGATGAAGTCGTGTTTGTGTAGTGGAGGTGCCATACGTGATGCTGGATCTAAAGTGGGACTGCTAACGTTTATCCCCAGAAACGTGGACACATGTGACACCATGCTCAGTGTAGGCCTGGCTCCTATTTTTATGTCTATGAGTTTTGAATTGGTCTTTCCAGTTCCCTTTCTCTTTTAGCCAGCCATATATTGAAAACTAGTAGGAATTGGAATCATCTGCATCCTTTCCCAAATGCCTCTAGTTTTTCTTCCTTTCATAAAAGTAAAACTCATGAAGACCTTGTCATCATCTGGATTACAAGAGGCAGAAGAGGCCTCTGCATCCTATCTGCCCCACTCTGGGGCTCTTCTGCTCTTGGAGGAGCCTGCACCATGCCTGTTACCTTCCAGGGGATGTGTTCTATTCTGTCAGGTCCCCAGCCAGATAGAAAAGCTAAGTCTTTCTCTCTTGGTTCAGCCTTATAAGTTTCAACTCCATTACATTATAAATAGAGCTGGACAGAGACATCACTGTGGGAGCCAACCTCATGATTTGTTGTCCCTTTAAACTATTTTACAAGTATTTGTCCAGCAGTTATTTAGAGAAGAAGCTGCTGAGTGTTTTGGGGAAGAATCGCTCTTGTCTAGACTTAGCTTTTTCTCTGATTTTCCCTATGGGTCGACTCTGGCCTTAGACTTGCATGTTTCCTGCAAGAAAACACATTCACTGGACTCATCTCTCTTTGAGGGCAGGTTGGGGACCAACGGTGATTGCTTTATTATTTCCTCTGGGTGTTTCATCTCCTACTCCAAGCAGCTTATCAGGGATTTCTTTGCGGTTCTCTCACAGAGAAAGACTTTGGCACACAGTGCTTTCTTCATTTGAGTTCATTGCTAGGGGTAATGAAATACCCCTTGTAGATGAATGTCAGGGACAGCGTGCTGGCTAGGTGTTCCTAGATTTGGCTCTGGATATTAAGGTGCTTGAAATGGGACTATCCTTTCTCCACCCTGGATCTCTTCCCTCTCCCCTTCTTAGCCCCCATCCCATAAAGTCAATGCACACTAGAGAACAAGAACGGTGCTGTGTACATACTATGTGCTTGTTAAGGACTCGGACAGCTGTGGCTGTGGCTCTCTTCTTCCTTTTCCTTCTTGATACTCTTCTAAGAGAAACAGTTTGGGTAAAAGAAAAGGGAACCCTGCCTGTGCTTTGGGATTTGCAAAGCTAATTTGAATTCCAGTGCTACAATTTATTAGCCATTTTTTTCATCGAGTCTTGGCTTCCTCATCACCACATGGGATGTAGTAAGAAATCTCATTTCCTAGTCTTGTGAGGAGTAGATGCATCGCTATCTGTGAAAATGCTTTGTTAGCTGAGAAGGACCATCACACTTTTTAAATTGTTGGGTGCAGAATTCAACTCCTAAGGCAGTTGAATTAGTGCCTGGGCCACTGATTATGATTGAGTCTATGTCCAGACATCTGAAATCCCACAGACATTCTCTTTCCATTCCCATTGTCCTTCTTTATTCTAGATAAGTGTAACGTCCCTTTACTGACTTCACTGACTGGGGTCTAATCTGGCTCAAGCCAGAGTCTGCTTTCTAAAGAGCCTTCCTGTCCTTGTCAGTTCCATGCTAATATCCTCCAGGGGCTCCTCACTGCCCTCAAAATAATGATGCAAGCATTCTAGATGTGTGGCATTGAGTAGATTCCTGTGCCTCAGTTTCTTCACTTGAAAAGTCAGCATAATACCCAGTCCTGGAGAGGGGTAATATTTCCGTGAGGATGCTTGCAACAATCTTTGAAGAGCATTCGGCACAGTATCTCACATATGACAAATCCTCAAGAAGGGCTTCTGAGTAGGTGAAAGGAGGAGTAACTAGAGTAAACTGTTTTTCAACAGCCACTACTTGTAGGGGCTGGAATTAGGAAAATACGGAATTTGGTTGCTCCCTATATATATCATATCCTATTTCTTCTAGTTTGCTAAAGGAGGGTGTGACCTGTAAGAATCACTTTCTCCTCCATGGGGGAAGGAGCCAGCCTCCAAGAGAAGGGGAGGAAGACTCAGATTTTCTTCTTAGCTCTTGGCCCTGAATCTATGCAGCATGTTTCAGAAAGCCATTTGTGATGATGAGCAGGCTAGGATCAGAGTGAACAGTGTGTTAGCTGTCCCCACGGGCCCTTCTTGCAAAAAGGACTCTCCTTTCTTCACTTGGGCTGTAAGTGGTTTTGCTAGGATGACCCAGGCTTACCCAGAACCCTGTGTCAGAGTATGAAGAGTTGATCTGCTGTCTGACAAGTTTCACTGTTAGGACCTTAAAAGAAACACATTATGCACTTCTAAAGAGGGAAACAAGCTTTGGTAGGTAGAGCATCACTCTTCCTGGGAACACTAAGCCCCAGATTTTCTATCTGCTCTTCTTCCCAGTGGCCCAGTGGGCTAGAGAGAAATGTCGTTGCCAACACATTTATATCATGGGATATTGGAGGCACAGAACTGTTCATGGCTGCCTCAAGATTACACAGTAGGAGCTGGAATCATTTCCAATAGAGTGACAGACTCTAAAATATACAAAGTATCTTGAGATTCTCGAGTTATTGCCTTTTCCTGAGATAGGAAACTCTGGAGGCTACAAAGGGGGGCACTATAAGACTCATTCTTCCTCTCCTCCTGCATGCTAGACCTGTATTCCATGTGGGAGGAGAACGTTGTCCAGATGAGTGCTGGCTTGGTCTCCTTTTGGGAGACCTATAGGCGTTTCCTACACTGGGGTTGATCAGGAAGCATTATGGAGAACAGCTTTCTTGGAGGTTTCCAGAAAGATGAGAGAAACCTGGGGATGTACCCAGAGCTCAGTGGAAAACTTGCAGACCAGGAAGCCGAGGAGATGGCAGCTGATCACCCGGTCTGCTGTTGTTGTCTTCAGTCCAGCCCTAAACCTCAGAAGCATGATTCAAAGGACAGGGCCTCCTCCACACTCTTCAGTTATATTATACTTTTAAATGGACTGTTACAGGAAATTAAGCCTTCAGTGTGTGCTAGCAAAGGGAGACTTTTTGTTTTGTTTTTCTTCTTCCAGAGGATGTTTTGAAGGTTGCTATTAAACTTGTGGTTGAAAGATAATGAACTTAGGTATCGCCTGTGGTATCTGCAGCCAAATATACCACCACTCAAATATAAATATTTGTCCTTTTGCAGTCAGTATCTGCAGAATAGTAAGCGAAAGAGTCGGCCAGTGAGTGTAAAAACATTTGAAGATATCCCATTGGAAGAACCAGAAGTAAAAGTAATCCTAGATGTAAGTACATCTTTTAAAAATAGTCTTAGAAATAATACCAAGGATGAAATACTAGCTAGATAAATATTAGCCTAAGCATTAGAGTCTTGGGGCCTCATTATAAGGCTGTCCTTGAGGGTATTGCTATGGGGTCATTACGGAACTGGAGCTTTGGTTTTCTCATAAAAATGAAGCCCTTGTCCAAGATGCAGGATGGTCTAGCTTTGCTCCCTGTTTTGTTATCATTAGGCAAATGGTCACCCTGTACATGGAAGGGTGGACAGAGGGATCCTCAGCTTCTTGGTACATTCCTTTTCTCCTTTGCTTAGGTTTGCTCCTAGAAAGCAGTCACTTCCTTTGGTAGTTTGCACAATATCCAGCTAGGATCCCTTTATCTTCCTTAGCAGGACATTGGCAAGATCGTTTGATAGATGGGTTAAGAAATCAGTTTAATTGAATAGCTGCTCAGTGTATACACTTGGCCAACTGCACCATCCTCTTGTATCTTTCAAGGACAACCAGACAGACAGTGGTATGGTTCTTGCATCCGAGGAGCTGAAAACTCTGGAAGACAGAACCAAGTTAGCTCCATCTTTTAGGTAAGACTTTGATAAATTATAAAAACAATTTTCAATAGGAATTTTTAGAAGTAATGGGACTTTCACTGTAGGTGCAGTTTTCCATTTTGGTATCTTGGATCACTGGTGAAATTTGCACTCTAAATTAATAACCTAACAAAGAGGTGAAACAACTCAAACCATGAAATTGAGTGACAAGTCTAAAAAAAGTTCTGAAATGAATTAGAGAATTTGGTTAATTTTGATGAATGAATGTATGGATATGAGGGTGTTTCTGAACACATTTACTAGGTAAGTAGTTTATTTGGTACTGGCCAGATAGCAAAGAAGTCATTAAATGTGATCCCTAAAACTGTTGATAGGATTAAAATCTTTGAAATTCTGAGGAATCCTCAAACTGGTAATTAAATTTGGGGTGTCTGTGCAAAAGAAATGTGGCCATGTAAGCAGATAAGTATCTACATAGGTAAAATACTGAGATGTAATTGCCTGAACTGTAGGAAAAATGTTAAATTTGTTTTTGAGAATCCTCTCCCTCATGTGGTTAGTAAGAATTTGTTGTTGCTTTCACTAGATATAACCACTTTTTAAAAATGAGTCTTTAGGGCAGAATCTAAAGGGTCTCACTACATAGATCAGACTCATGGTGATTCTCCATTTTCAGCTTCCCAAGTGCTGGGATTACAGATGTGTGCCATCATGCCCCATCTCGATCATCGTATCTGTGCGCCCCAGTGGCTGGGCCAGCACGGCATGCCAGGGGATCAAAGGCCACTGTGCTCTGCTTAAGCAGGCACTTTAGTCCACTGAGCTATGTGGCCAGCCCTTAGATACACCCACTTTCAACACAGAGAGAGAGAGAGAGAGAGAGAGAGAGAGAGAGAGAGAAACCAATAAAATTCTTTATAAAAATAATAAGAAAGTAATTATGTGTTTGCTGTGGGATTCATTCTAGGTTAAGAATAGAAAAGGTTTTTGATCTTCATGTAACGTAACTGTATTATAAAATGGGAATACCTTAAGGCTTTTGAGTGATACTTGAACAGTAACAATAACAATAATAGTAGTGTTGAATTATGTCATTGCTTTGTTGAAGGCCCAATGCGAGAGCCAATCACATGTTTCATCTATTGATTCAAAACATTTATTCAGCAACTGCTGTGTGCCATGCACCATGCCATTGCTTGAGATACAAACTAATTTTAGGGGATTAGATTGAAAGAAAAATAGTATTTCTAGTTCTTTGAAATAATTTTTAAACCATATGTGAATACAGATTTAACAGAATCCCTTTTTTGGTAGTTTCTAACATAAATAACTTGATAAAATATCTAGAAAAAAGACATTGTAGAATGACCTGAAAAAGTATAAATCCTTAAGTTTTAGGCCAAAGCCCACTGCATTTTTAATTTTGATATAATGACTATACCACTGGAAACAGTCTCCTGCTGCCGCTGAGTGATCAGGGCTTTGGTCCATCCAAAGAATGTGGTTTTGATGAAGAAAAAGCAGTTTTAGACATGTCCGGCTCCATTGCACACACACTTCAAGTTATTCGGGTTTAAAGTTGCTCAAGAACTTAATTAACACCCCACACTGAAGGGACCCCCCTAACTGGTAGTAGGGCAAGCACAGGGAACTCTCAGAACATCCCAGTTTCCTTGAATATCATGGAAGAGGCCTGCTGGCTCCTATCACAGTATCCAAGCTTGTCACTCTACAAGGCCATAAAAATGTTCTGTGGGTCGAGCCTTTGCATCACTCAGCAGAGCGGCCTTTCATCTCATCCCAGGCTTGAAAGACTTGGACCTGAATAAGAGGACTTATCTGCAACTACTAATTTGTGCTGGTACCTGAAAATAGCCATTGTCTGTGGAAACCTCTTATGCCGATTAGCAGCTGGGAGAGAGAGGCCTGTGTCTCCAGGGAGATTACAGCCCTCTTGGAGCTGGGAATGGGGTTGGGGTGGAAAGCCAGACAAGTGTCTTTGTCTTTCAACTCACTGAGTTACTGTTTCTTTCCCAGCGGAATGATGCCCAGCAAAAGCAGGGAGTCGGTGGGATCTGAAGGCTCCAACCAGACCAGCGGCTACCAGTCGGGGTATCACTCGGACGACGCAGACACCACTGTGTACTCCAGCGAAGAGGCAGAACTTTTAAAGCTGGTGGAGGCTGCACAGCAGCCTGGCTCTGGACCTGCACTGAGCTCTCCTCCTGTTTAAGAGGGGGCACACATGTACCCCGCTCCTGGAAATCACATGCAAGGTGCTGCTCCCATTTTCAAGGAAGTAGCCACATTTGCTTTTCATTTCAGAAAAAGGACCTCAGACTCCAGGGAGCCAGACCTCCAGGCATTTCCTGAGAAGATGCTTATGACCCAAGAATGTGTTTGTGTCTTCTTCCAGTGTTGACCTTATTCTTTTTTCATTCATTCAGAAAGCCTGTATAATGTGCCCTCCTGTGGGTCCCACTGTGAGTTAGAACAAAAGACATTCAAGAAATGGCTCCTTGGGCCGGGGAGATGGCTCAGTGAAATAAGCGCTTCCCTGGCAAGCGCAAGGGCCTGAGTTCA
>NDGN011530167.1:14309-26534 GCA_002564285.1 Tympanoctomys barrerae
AAACTCTAGAAGTCCCCGCCCCATGACTGCATGAGGCTTTGGGGGGACAACTAGACACAAACCGTAACAGCCACTAAACCCAGAATTTCTAGTCTTTAAAGCCCCACAGCTATGGTCTCATGAGCAGTTCTAAAATCAGAATGAGATAGGGCAGATTGGGATGGGCTCCCATGCAAGAATGACACACAAATTCATGACACATTCCATATTTAATGACAGAAACCAAATAATACAGCCTTGACCCCTTGCTTCTAGGACCCTCCTCCTCTCTTCCTTCTCTCTTGTCACCTCAGTAATTCATGGTCAGGTCTTTGGCTCTGATGTTCCTTCTTCCAACTGCATATCCCACATGCTCTTGTGGGACTAGTTGTCTTTCATGCCAGGAACATGATGAACCACAGATGTCACTGCATGAGATCGAGTCTCCCCTGCCAATGTCACTCCCACCAGAGGACACATCCCTGGTACTCAGCTGAGCACAGGGCAGTGCATGTGCAAGTGTCACTGTTTACTCCAGAAGCAAATGAAGCCTGAGCTTAGGCAGCTGCGAGCACCATCTCCGGCCTCCCTCGAGGTCCTCCTGCTCTGGCTGCTCCCCCGCACAGGCTTATTTATTTATTTATTTTTATAGGATTGGAGATTGAATGAGGACCTTCACACTGAGCTTCCTCCCCAGCCCTTTTTAAAATTTTTTTTTATTTTGAAATAGTTTTTCTCTAAATCATCAAGTTGGCATTTTGGGACTCGAACTAGCTATTCTCCTTCTGCAGTCTCCCAGGTGCTGGGATTACCCCTCTGATAAGATCCCCTATCCCCTCTTGGCCATTGTGACCTCAACCCCAAGCTGTGGAGTCATATAATGTGTGGCCTTCTGTGTCTGGCTTAGCATGACCTTTTTTTTTTTTTTGAGGTTATCTATGGTACAGCTCCTGATGGTAACCTTCTCATTCCTGTTAATGTTGAATGCTATTTCATGCATGAGCATGCCACTGTTGGGCTCTGTGTTCCTGTTTTGTTGTGGTGCTAGGGAGGCAACTGAACCCTGGGACCAGCACATAGCTAGATGAGCACTCCATCAGGGAGCGCCCTTCCCGACCTGCTTTTGTGTTTGGTTTGTTTGTTTTTGTCCATTCTGTTGAGTGGCCTTTGGGTCATGTCCACTTCCTGCTGGCTCTGCTGCTATGAAGGAAGACTGGGCGCGGACGTGGTGTCTGCCTTGAGCTCATCCCTGGGAGTGGAATTGTGTGGTCACAAGGGAAATCTGTGTTTAGTATTTGAAAAAAGGAGAGACTGTTTTCTACTGGGTCTGTGCTATTGTATACCCCACAACCAGGACGAGGGCCCCAAGTGGCACCTGCTTGATGATACAAAATGTTTTCCTATATTTTGTTTATCTAACGACTATACAAGAACACATGTACAAGTGCAGGGATGGCCCTCAATACCAGAATACTTGTCTAGCATGGGCGAGGCCCACAGATCTATCCCAAAAGTGCAAAAACAAAACATATTTCTCATTAAAGAAGTACCTGAGTCCAAAGTTTTATAATTTGGCTCCCATTTTAATCGTATACACCAACTAAACCCCAACAATTCCCTGTATCTTACCCTCTTGTTCTATACTAAACTGAAAAGGAAGTATTTACAAATTGGAGCACACACATGAAAAATAAAAACTACTGTAGCAGCATTTCTCTTGGAGATAAACCTCTGTCTTGATTTATCCATGCAGCGCTTCTTGCTTACACTTAGATAAGAGACCAGATTGGGACTTCTAGGCAAGTTAGAGGTTCTGGCCATGAAGCCATTTGAGCAGGGCACATTTGCCTCATCAGGGACAAGGAAAAGCCACATTAGCGATGGATGCTGCCTCTCCAGGCGTCAAATTCCTTGCTGGAAGACAGACTGCTCTCTGAGGAGGGCAGATGTTCTTCACTACAAAAGGGAGAAAACCTTTAGACTCTTCTGGTGGTGAATACAGGCCACAGCTTACAGCTTTCTTTGGCTTTTACTTTTAAAAGCTATTCAACTGGAAGTCTTTTGTTGGTGATGGAGAACCAATTGTCGTTTGTCATTGATGATGATGACATTCAGAAGCATTATTTTGGGCCGGGGCTCTGGACCAAAAAAAAAAAAAAAGAGAGAGAGACATTTGGAACCAGAAGTCCTTGTTACATTGTTCCTGGCCAAAAGAAGTATATAGTGGGGTTGAATTTATTTATTTATTTATTTATTTATTTATTTATTTATTTGGTCTTTGAATCTATTTTGAGTAGTGGATCTCTAAGAGTTGGCACTGGTAAACAGGGAACAGACCAGGATAATATGGGTCAGTTTTCACAAAACCTCCTCTATAAGAAACACTGTCTTAAATTTTCTTTTCTTTTTTAAGTATTTAGTACAAGGTCTCACTACACAGGCTGGACTCCTAGTGATCCTCCTATTTTCAGCCTACCAAGCACTGGGATTACAGGCACGTACCACCACACCCAGTCTCCATTGCATCTCAGTGCATCCCAGGGGCAGGGCTGGCAAAGTATGCAGGGGATCCAACTCTGGACCCTGTGCCTGCCCAAGCAGGCACTTTAGTCAGCTGACCTATCTGGATGACCTTTTAAAATTTTCTTTAATGTTAAAGTATACATTTTAGGCCTAAAGGTATAGTTCAGTAGTATAGTGTTTACCCGGCATGTGTGAGATCCTGGATTTATAATAGTTATATGTAATTATATATACAGAGACAAAGGGAAACGCAGTTTAAAGGAAGTGGATATGGAAACTCTAATACTATCAGAATTGTCTACTAAGTGGTGAGGATGATGGGTAAATGACTGGAACCAAGGGAGAGCATGCTGAGAAGGATTGAAGGCAATGTATGTTCCACTGTAAAACATTAAGTATTCCATTGTGCTACCTCTTATTTGTCAAATAAAATGAATGTCAAAATCATTGACAGCTTTCGGTTGTCTGTGCAGATAAGGAATATTACAGACAAATGAAAGATCCCAAGGACATTCTCTGCCGTTTATTTTTCCACTGTGTTCTCTTGCCAACAACAATAGCTGATGTGGAGGAGCTGGGCATCTGCTGTGAGGTTTGAATAGTGAAGTTCATTTAACCCTGAACAACCCCGCTAAAAAGGAACTGTTGGACCAGGGAGGTAGCTAAGTATTGTAAGCACCTGCCTGGCAAATGCAAGGTTTTGAGTTCGGCCCCCAGTACCAAAAGAAAAAAAAAAATGTAACTGTTATAATGCCATTTTTCTTATGGGACTGTGGCATAGAAAAGTTAGGTAACTTACCTGAGATCCCCAAGCCAGTATGTGACAGAGCTATGTTTTAAACCCTGGTGGAAAGATATCTTGCTTTCTCTAATTTAGTGTCAAAGAATACAAATCCATGTTTCTGTTAGCGAAAGCAGAACTCCAAGGAGGAGCTGCAGTAGCTGAGCCAGAGCTTAGCCAGGTGCAGTGCTGGACAGCTGGGCCTGCTGGCCTGGAGGCGTAGCTTGGTGGGAGAGCGTGTGTTCAAGCCTCAGTATCGGAGTCATGCCACAGTCCCCTTCTATGCTGTGTGCATAGTCATTTGTAAATCATTTTGCAGTACTGTTCTTTCCTACGTACCTTTCATTCTCCACATCTATTTTTTTCTTTCCCTTAACAGCCATAGTAGTTTGTACCTTGATTATCACTTTCGTCAAGTGTTCTTTTTATGACTAGTATTTCTACACCTGGTCTTCAGGGTAAGTAAGTAATGAAAGCAGATGTCCCTGGCCCCATATAGGGACTCCTGAGCCCCTGGCTCCGGTTTTAGAGCTTTGTCAGTCTGAGTTTCTGTCCCTTCCCATGTCTGTCCCCCCACCCCCTTGGGGTATTGTTTTGTTTTGTTTTTTGCRGAACCAGAGATTGAACTCAGGCCCTTGCGCTTGCCAGGCAAGCACTTATTCTACTGAGCTATCTCCCCGGCCCCTCCACATCTATTCTTTAAACTCACTTTCTCATCTGTAGCCCCTGATTTGTTTCTTAGCTAGAAAAAATTAAAAAAAAAAAAATTCTTCCTGTTTGCTAATCCATGTTCCTTGCAGTGACCTCTGGCATTCTTCAAATTCTTCTTCTTCTTCCTCTTCTTCTTTGTCTTTTTGAGACAGTCTTGCTATGCAGTTCAGCGTGGCCCTGAGTTCACTTTATGGCTCAGGCAGCTCTCAAACTTGCAATGGTCTTCCTGCCTCAGCCTCCACAGTGTTGGGGTTACAGATATGCATCACCATGTCCGCCTTTCAAATGCTTCTGTATTCCTCTTAAACTTCTCTTGATGGGACCTTGCATTTTTACATTATTTAGCACTATAGTTATAACTGTTAAATACTGTGTGAATTAGTTTCAACTTAATGTGTCTCAGTGTACTTCCTAACAACTTAAAAGCTCTTTGGAATGGGTATGGTATTTATGTGTTTGTACAATGATATTGTAGTTTTAGCACTCATTTTTTTGCTTTTTTTTTTTTTTTTTTTTTAATGTATTTAGTACAGGGTCTCCAGGGTCTCACTACACAGATCCAGATTGTACTCCTAGTGAGCCTCCTGTTTTCAGCCTCCCAAGCTCTGGGATTACAGGTGCACATCACCACGCCCAGTCTCAGTCAACAAATCAACGTGCCCCCGGAGCAGGGCAGGCACGACATGCCAGGGCTGGAACCCCGGTCCCTGCATCTGCTTAAGCAGGCGCTTTAACCAGCTGAGCTATCTGGCCCTTTTTTTTTTTTTTCCTTTTTTTTACATGTTTTTAAGTTCAACTCCCAAATCTCATCTAATGTGTACAGTTGCCATATTTGTAGCCACTAGACAAAAATGTCCTAAAGGTGGATGTGGTGTCATAGAATATCACACATAGAAAGCTCATTTACTTATTATGTGTGTGCCTCTGGGTGTCGTACTACTGATAACTTGGCATTATATAGCTAGTAAATTTTCAAGCCCTGCATGGTTTTTTTGATATTGTGAATCAAACTTGTGACTTCATGCTTGATAGGCAGGCTCTATGCCACTGAGCTATATTCCCTTATGCCCTGCATTTTGACTCAATTTTTAAGCTAACTGCCTGCATCCTGCTTCCTGAATGGATTTTGCAGTCAGGATTCCTGGATAATTGAAATTTATGGTGATAAGTTTTGTGACAAGGTAATAGAAGGAAGCAAGTATTTTTTCTTTATCGACTAATCCTCTACATACAACTGCCAACTTCAAAATGAAAGCTGTACCCTTTTCTGGACCATCTTTGCTTCCTCAAAATCATAAGAAACAGGAACTCTTAGGGGATCTTCTGTGCTACTGGTCACGTGTCGGCTGTGAACCTGAACAACTTCCCTTCCTCCCCTGCCGTGGTGTCTTAGTTCTAGGGAATCTTTCTCTGTGGGGCATACACTCTCTGTGTTCATCTCCCTAACTTCCTTTTAATAGGAAAGGATAAGCAAGGGGGGAAGACTGGAGGTATAGGTTATGGGGACATGGCAGATGTGTAACCTGAGGAGAGATTTTGTGAGCTGTGATTTATATCTCAGACAATGGAGAAGAAAGGAAGAGAATTAAAGTCTATGAAAATGAGAATGAGCCATGTGTGGTGGCGTACACTGCAAGCTCAGCTGCTAGGAGCAGCTGAGGGATTTCCAGTGTGACGCCCGTCTGGTGACTTGGTGTGAGCTTATCTTGGTGGTGGGGTGGGGATGTAACTTATTGGTAGTGTGCTCATCCAGCACATGTCAGGCCCTGGTCTCAGTCTCTAGAACCACAAGGGAAAAACGGGGAGTTGAGGGTGGGACTCTACAGAAGACATGCCACAGTTGGAAAGGCTCATTGAGGGCACAACTTGTGGGCAGTGTAAAAATTTACTGAACCAGACACGACTGTAAATTTGGCATTTGTGAGCATGTGTTTTCAATTATATTTGCAGCCATACTTTTGTGTCTTCATACTACTCTTAAAGACATTGAGGTTGGATTTGAGGGGGATTCAGGGACTCAAGGTATATGCCCCATGTCTTAGGGAACAGCCTAAACCTCTATGAACACAAGGCCAGCCTTATACCCATAGTGGGACATTCCTGGTCCTGTCTTCAATGTAACCACATACCTGGTTGACGCTGCAATTTTTTTTTCTTTTTAAATCTCTTGGTTCTTATCTATTCATTCCCAAGCACACTCATTCTCTGGTGAAGTGGGGAGTGATGTCTTTCATACCTCTGTTAGCTCACAGCCACAAGTCTGATACCCCCTAGAAAGAAAGGAACAGTGGATGTCTAGAGAAAGCCTCAGGACAGTAGATGGAGGAGGAGTGGCTACAGTTCAAAAGCCACATTTCATTTCTATTGGTCATTGCAAATTTTCAGGATTAGATATTTTACAATTCCTTACAATATTTATTGTTAAATTCCCTTTTTTTCCCACTTATACAGGAAGCAGTGTAGTAATACTTAGCACAGATTCTGTGTTGGCATCCCAGGTTCAAGAACTCACCCTGCCACTGTCTTAGGCATGTGACCCAAGCAAAGTGCTTAGCTTCCTGCGCCTTGGTTCTTCCATGTAAAAGGTAGCTATCTCTTTGTGTTGTGAAGATTTATAGAGATTACTTAAAAAAGTGCTTGAAACATGATACAGACTATCAGGGTTATTATACTTAGGTTTTTAATTTTAAATAAAGAAAAGCTGCTAAGTTTTGTGAAGCAAATTGTAATTGTATGGGTTATGCATTTTTTTTGTAATTCATTTTATTGATGCATTTCTAAATAATTGAATTTTTCTCATACTCTTCAAGTAAAATGTATTTCTTCATAAAAAAATCTTCAGCATCAAGAAAGAAAGAAAGAAAGAAAGAAAGAAAGAAAGAAAGAAAGAAAGAAAGAAAAAGAAAATGAAGGGCCAGGGAGATAGCTCGGTGGTTTAAGTGCCTGCCTGGCAAGTGCAAGGACCCAGGTTCAATCCCTGATGCCACATGTTGTGCTAACCCCAGAACGCTAAGAGTCCCATGCTGGCCACCAAAAGTGGGCATGGTGGTCCACGCCTGTAATTCCAGTGCTAGGGAGGCTGAGAGAGAAGGATCACTATGAGTCTGAGCTGTGTAACAAGACCCTGTGCCACATAAATAAAGAAAAGATTAAAAAGAATAAAAATGAAAAATTACTGGATATCTAGTTAAATTTGATTTTTAAGGGCCAGTCAAATAGCGTAGGAGATTAAAGTGCCTGTAAGCAGGCACAGGGGCTGGGGGTTTTGATCCCTGGGCCTGCGTGCCAGCCCAACCCCTGGGGCACACTGAGGTGGCAATTGAGACTGGGCGTGGTGGTGCACGCCTGTAATCCCAGCTCATCAGAGGCTGTAAACAGGTGGATCACTATGAGTCCAATGTAGTAGTAAGACCCTGAACACCCTGTAGACCCTTCTCTAAAATACGAATAATAATAATAATAAATAAAAATAAATGAAAAAATAAATTTGAGTTTTAGATAGTGAATAATTGTTTTTATCGTTAGTGTGTCTCAAATATGCATAAACAAGGGCCAGCGAGATAGCTCAGTGGATTAAGCTGGGCAGATTAAGCTGCTTTGGCAAGAGTATAGACAAGGGTTCAATCCCCATCCCTCATACCACGCCGGCCCCACCCCTGGAGCGCACTGAGCCAGCGACAGTGTCTGCATGTGGTGACACACACTTGTTATCCCAGTGCCAGGGAGGCTGAGAACAGGAGGATCACTACAAGTCCGAGCTGCATAAAAGTGAGACCTTGTACCAAACACATAAAATGGAAAAAAAAAAAAATACATAAACATACAGTCCAAAGAAATTGCTGCTTACCTGAAATTCCAGTTTGACTGAGTGCCCTAAACCTGTTTTCCAAGTGTATCACTGACAAGACAGATGTTGGAAAAGAAGTAAGAGCAGCTAGACCTGGTGGCCCATGCCTGCAATTCTAATGACACAGGACCACCAAATAACATAGGTGAAATGAATGTAGCTCCCAACTGCTTGATGTCCAATAGTCTGAGTTCATATTCCCTCAAACCAAAGAATGAATTCCAAGAAATAACAAGGGTTAAAAGTAGGAAATTTTACTGAGAAAGACAGCTCCTGAGAGAGATAGGAGGAGACCCAGAGAGTGGATGGCCAGTGATGCCACTTCTCAAAGAAAGTTTTATAGAGCAAAATCTTGAGGAGGGCACCATGTGGAACAGAATTATGACCAACCAATAAGATTACAAGTGCAGCTGCTTCGTGTGGGCATGATGGTGCATGCCGATAGTACCAGCACTCAGGAGGCTGAGACAGGAGGACTGCTGAGAGTTTGAGGCCAGTCAGGCTGCATAGTGAGTTCAAGGTCAGCCTGAACTACATGAGAGATGTTGTCTCAAAAAAACCCCAAAACCAGTATAGCTGCTTAGGTAATGTTAATTCCATGAGGAAGCGGATAGCAAGTGTGCAGGGAAAGAACAGGGACCTTCTCTGGAAGAGATGAGTTAGGGGGTCCTGGGTGCCCATCTGGGTGACCTATGTTGATCTAGATTTTATTGGACCAGATAATATTGACTATGAGTATATTGTTTTCCCTAGGGAAGGTATGTAGGCCTAGACATTCCACCTTTATCTTGAGGCCTGGCCTTCAATGAATATGCCTCCAGCCACAGCAGTAATGTGTTCTCATCTTCTGCACAGACTCCCTTGAGGGCCTGGCCCTGTCTGACTGCCTATAATACTTCTACCTAACTTAGCTGTCTATAATATTCCCTTCCTCTGAAGAGGTACCCCTAGTTGCCATGAGGGGCCAGGGGCAATGACTGTTCTGAGTTCTTATGGCTGAAAGGTATCATAGCTATGGTCCACACTCAGAGATATGCCTCAGAGGGTCTATCTAAAGGCTCTTGATTGAGCTGGGCATGGTGGTGCATGCCTGTAACTCCAGCACTCACGAGGCTGAAGCAGGAAGATCATTGTGATTTTGAGGCCAGCCTGGGCTACAAAGTGAGCTCAAAGCCAGCCTGAACTGCATGGTGAGACCCTGTGTCAATAAGACAAAAAATAAAAATAAAAATAAAAGCTCCTGGCAGACACCAGGCATTCTTGTCTTGGGTAGGTGTATAGCTTTACATCTGGAGGAGATAAAATCAAAGAAACACTTGAGTATGCATGAACCAAATAATAAGGTCAACAAGACAATTATGAATGCAACCAAGAAACAGTAGCACAAGGAAAAGCCAGTAATTACCTCCCATGAAGAGGGTAAAGAGAAAGCCCATGGAATTTCAGAATCTGGCTCAGTATTAACCTGTCAATTACTATCTTGAACAGCTGTCAAGATTTTAGCAGAAACATCAGGAACATGTATACAACATTCAGCTTTTTCAATGGCACAAGTACTCTCTTGTGCTGCTGTTAGGTTGTCTAATGCCATCTGATGTGGGAGGAAAGCTTTCCTTGATAATTTTATTTCTTCATTTAGGAGAGAGAAAAACCAGCCAAGGTATAGTATAGGGCCCACTGACTATAGTTATTCAAGGCCTCGATGTGTTGCGTGACACCCTCCCAGCCTAGGGAAGAGATAAAGATAGAAGCCAAATGATCATACCAGTGAAGCATACAACTAGACCATAAATGTCATAGAGTAAGTTTGCAGGTTAGTCAGTGCTTTTGACACCACTGTCTCATAATCACATAGGTCCCAGCATGTATCTCCCTATCCATCCGGGGGGTAGTGAGAATCCTGCATTTCCACAGGACCAATGCATGCCACTGGGGACTTCTCATCTAATTTCAGGGTGATTAAACCAGTCTGTTGTCCTCGTGCTTAATGTTATGCTGTGTATACAGTTCTTGGGAGATGCCCATCCCAAGTATTTAGTCATTAGGCCAATGAGAATAGGAATGATTTCTTTGTTCCAACATAAGAGGGCCTTTCTACTAAGCTGTCCTATAGTTGGAGTTAACCACATATAACCATCATCAGTATAAATATTGACTTTCTGATCTTCCTTGAGTTCTAAAGCCCCAGTCAGAGCTATGAGTTCTGATAGTTAAGCAGTAGTCCCAGGGGCAAGTGAGAAACATTCAAGTTTCTTTCTTTCCTTTTTTTTTTTAATTTTTTATTTTATTTTATTTTATTTTATTTTATTTTTAGGGAAGGGTCTACAGGGTGTTCAGGATCTCATAGTGATCACTAGATCAGACTCATAGTGATCCACCTACTTACTGCCTCCCAAGAGCTGGAATTATAGGCCCAGTCTCAATTACCATTTCAGTGCGTGCCGAGGTCAGGGCTGGCATGGCAGGCCCAGGGATCGAACCCCCGGCCCCTACGCCTGCTTGCAGGTGCTTTAATCCACTGAACTATTTGGCCATCCCTTCAAGTTTCTGATATAGGGTTACTATTGCACACTCTACCTTTCCTGTCCCATTTTCCATGGGAGTACTACCACCACAGAAGAGGGCAAAGTCAGGGTCGTTAAGGGTTGTGTCTAACAGGTCTTCTCTGAATGCGTACTTATGGAGAATTACTGTTCAGAATCATGTCTTCCAGCTTTGGTTTTCTTCTTTTTTTTTTTTTTTTTTCTAGTAGAAAGGTAGTAGTGTTTAAGGAGGAATGTGTCTTTATTTGAAATAGCTGATTCTTCTACAAACAGAATCTGGTTGGTTGCCTGATAGCCATGGGCTCCTTTAGGAAGAAAGAAGTCCTGTCATGTAGTGAGGGGTAATGTATAGTAGGTCTTTGCCTAAAGTCAGTTTGGAACCAGGTGTGGTGGTGCATGCCTGTAATCCCAGCGCTTGGCAGGCTGAGGCAGGAGGATCATTGCAAGTTTGAGAGCAGCCTTGGCTACAAAGTGAGCTTGAGCTCTAAGCTAGCCTGGACTTCATAGTGAGACCATGTCTCAAAAAAGACCAAATAAATAAATACAGTCAGCTTTGATGTTTCCATACCAGGAAAGCCACAGCAGCCACAGCTGCAAGGCACACAGGCTGTCCCTTACTGCAGTTTCGTGACTCAGATACTCTGCAGGTTATTGAGCAGGTCCTCAGTCCAGCATAAGCACTCACAAAGCCATGCTCTGCCTTTGGTTAATGTACAGATTGAAATGGTGTCCTGGCAGTAGGCTCAGGGCTGGGACATATACGAGCACATACTTAAGTTTCTGGAATGCAGTTTGGTTACCGGGCCAGGGAGATCACTCAGTAGAATAAGCGCTTGCCTGGAATGCAGTTTGGGAATCAGGTTTCCAGACTAAAATATGGGTATCTGCCTTTTGGCCTTCTTTTATGAACTGATAGAGGAGTTGTGCAATCTTACCATAACTTACTGTCCAAAGGTGACAAAAGCTTGTGATTCCTAGGAATCCCCATAGCCATTTTAGGGTCTTGAGCTGTAGGAAGGAAAACATTGACTTAATTTGTTCTTCCCCAGCCTTCAGCTCCCCTTAGATATAATGAAGGCCAAGTATTTTACCTCAAGGCTAGAAGGTTGGGCCTTTGACCTAGAGACCTCCTAATCCCTGCCTGCTAGAAAATTCATCAGAGAATGGGGCCTTGGCTACACAGCTCTTTTGAGGGAGTACATAATAGTATATCATCTGTATATTACTGGACTATGGTTTGGAAAAATTCAAAACATGCCAAGTCATGACAGAGAATTTATGCAAAAAGATGAGGACTGTCTTGGAACCCTTGAGCAAGCAACGTTTAGTCAGTTGAGAGGCTTGGGAATGAAGATTTTCAAAGGCCAAAAGAAACTTGGAATCTGTGTATAAGAAAATAGAAAAGAAGGCATCCTTTAGGTCTAACGCTGAAAACCAGCTGGCATCTTCCGGGATCTGAGAAAGGAGAGTGTATGGACTAGGTACCACCAGGGGGGTTGGCACTGCCACCTCATTTCCCTATTAAGGTCCTGTACCAACCTTCAGGCCCCACTGGGTTTGTGAGCTCCTGAGATTTCAGTGTTCCAAGGGCTGTTACGGTGTTTAAGTAGACCTTGTGCCTTAAGTTGCCCATTACAGGCAATAATTCTCTTTTAACTTGAAGCCTTAGGGGGTATTCTTTGTGAGGAAAGATAACAGGATCTTTGAGATATATTTGCACTGGGGTAGCTCTTATTGCTGTTTCTATCCTTTTTAGTTATCAGCACTTCAAGATTAATTTTTCTCTCCAAGAGGGGCAGAAAGCATACCTGACCTGAGTGCATGTATATTATAGTATTTGA
>NDGN011530181.1:0-11215 GCA_002564285.1 Tympanoctomys barrerae
TTTTTTTTTTTTTTTTTCAAGCTTCCCTTGAAAAAGCAGAGCAAATGCCAAGATTTCTTAGTTTATGTTTATCATTCAAAGTCCTTGGCAGATTTTCATAGAAATGTCGCTGGTGTCAGAACATAACATTTCAGCGCTGCTCAAAATGCACTGTCCAGCACCTGACCTTTTCAACCTGTGCCCTGTTCTGTGGTGACAAGACAGCCCCTGTGTACGCCACTGCCAAACCAGCTCCTTCCTTTCTTAAACCTCCTGTGACAACGATGACCACTAACTCCCATGTTCGCCATCTATTTTCCTCCAAATGTCCCTTTTTAACACATCAAATGTTCTATATGGCCATTGTTTTCCTTTGTACAAACTTTTAGACTCTTTACTCTTGGAACAACTATCATTTTTACTCAGGCTAGAAGTAGTACACTCTGATCCTGGTCTCGTCAGAATTTCCCATTCAAATCAGTCTTTGACTTCCACTGGTCTCTCCAGATACCCTGTGACCACACAAAAATCCAGTCAATGGATGAAAAATAATCTTGGTATAAAGAGCTGAAATGCTTCTTCTGTCCTTAGAAATATGGCATGTTACCTAGCAAGGAAGTAGCCCAGAAATTCACCACAGACCTTTAGATAGAGTCCTCCTGCAAGACATAATCCATTGCACAGTGGCCCTAGTCTGACACAATACAGTTCTAGCTTGAATGCATTCTTGTTCCTCCTCTTCTCATCCAGACTTAGGCCAGGGAGATAATTTAGTTATCTCCGGCATAAATGCCGGCCCGGCAAGTGCAAGGTTCTGAATTCGATCCCTGGTACCAAAAACAAAAAATAAACTTAGGCAAATACTGAAAATGTGGAAACTGAAATGTAACAAATCAAAATGTTACTTCCATTTCTTAATAGGGTGCAGTTTATTTTGCCCCTCTGAATTATGGATTTTACTTCCACAACCTGAAAGTAACTGTTCTCCAGCATCTTCAGGGTCTTCCTCATTGCCAGTGGAAGGTATCTTTTCATTTTTTTCACTGCATTATCTCGTAGATTTAATTGTGTGTCCACACCTGCTCCTATTCATATTTTGAAGCATTAACCTTCCAAATGACTATAGTTGGAGGTATGTTCTTTAAGAAGATAATTAAGTTTAAATGAGGTCATAAGTGTAGGGCTCTGAATCCAACAGGACTTGTGTCTGACAGAGAGAGAGAGAGAGAGAGAGAGAGAGAGAGAGAGAGAGAGAGAGAGAGAGAGATGAGAACATAGCCATCTGTAAGCCAAGGACAGAGGCCTCAGGAGAAACTAAACTGCCAGTTTTTTTGTCTCAGACTTCCCACTCCACAGAATCCAGGAAGGCTGAAGGTCCCCCTTCTACCAGCTGGGAAGATAAAGGCTTGAAAATGTTAGTGTTGTAAGTTTTTCATATTGCTAGAGTGCATAGGCTTGGAACTTGTAGTCTCATCCTTAGCCATCAACTATCTTCCATACTGTGGTGTCTGGACTATGAATTTCTTTTATTATGGGGCAAGCCACAAGCTATGGGTTTGGGCCACCAAACAAGTCTCCCCAGAAGATGACTTGGCACCCTAACCTGGGATCATAAGAGGCTGTGTAATCAGCTCTTGCAAAGACTTTGCAAGGCCACATATTCTTCCAGCCTTTGGTACTCAAGGTTATCAGGTCTGTGGTCTCCGCTACAAGCTCTGAGGAGCTAGACTTGGACAGGGGTTCTCGGTGGGTGCAGTATCAGGAGTCAGATTGTTTGGATAAGCAATCCATCCACAGACTTCAGAGTAGTAAGACAAAGGGGCTTGAGGAAGACAGATGATACATTTGTATCTTTGATACACACCTGAAGAAATGCCTGTGACTTTCAGATTTGTTCTCAGGAAGGAGATTTTAAACTAAAAAGAACTGAATCTGAAGGCATTGGGTTTACCCTTCAGTGGTCAGCCAGTGCATTTGTCAGAAAAGCAGCTGGCTTGAAAGATACAAGGAAGTTCAGGTTACTAGGGGCTGCTGAAACCAACCTGCATGAGCTGAGTGGCTCGAACAATAGAAGAGCACTGGCTTATGATGCTGGAGGATGGAAGTTCAAAGTCACGGTGTTGGCAGGCTTGCTTCCTCCTGAGGACCCGTGTGGGCTACAGGGCTCTTTGTGCTCCCAGAGCCTCAAGTGTCTTGGCTCAGAGATGCTGTTGCTCCTGGGTCTTTGGGGCCTCTTCCCTCTGTGCATGTTTGTCTTTTGGGTCCACATTTTTTTAAAAAAAGACATTAGTTATGCTGGGCTGGAGTACACCCTATAGATCTCATTTAAAAAAATGTATTCGGTAGAGTCTCACTATGTAGCTCAGACTCGTAGTGATCCTCCTGTTTTCAGCCTGTGGTACCTGGGATCGAACCCCAGTCCCTGCACTTGCCTACTGAACTACCTAGCTGGCCCTAAAACCTCATCTTAAAACCTGTATAATAAGATCCTGTCTCAGTTTGGCTTCCATAACAAAATGTCGCAGACTGGGCAAAGGCTGGAGAGTCCACACGCAAGGAGTTGGCATGATTGGGTTCTGGTAAGGACCCGCCTCCTAGATGCCACAGCTACCTTCTTTCTGTGTCCTCACATGGAAGAGAGAGAAAAAAGTGTTGGTCTCTTCTTATACAAGGGCAGTAATCCCATCAGTGGGGCTCTACTTTCATGATAGACTTTAATCCTAATTTCCTGCCTAATGTCCCACCTCCTACTGTGACCACCTTGGGGGTTAGGACTTCCAAATATAAATTTGGGTTGGGAATCAAACATTCAGTTTAAAACAGACTCACATCTACAAGTAGGATTTCATTTTGAGGAACTGGGGGTTAGAACTCGTGGAGACACAGTCCAACTCCAAAGAGCAAGCTGGCTGGAAGATAAGAATTTTGGCCTCAACATTGTTATACTTACTTTTCTTATAGACAAGACCTTTCTCTGGAATTTTGGGTTGTGTGGGGATGATGATTCAGGAAGGAATAGAAGACTCTGGTGAGACACAGGGTGTCAGTATTGTGATTGAATTTTATAAAAAAAGCCTACTGATAGCTCCACAGCAAAGCCACTGGTCTGTTGATGGTGGTGGCATTTTTCCCAGCCCAAGCTATAATATGAGCAGTGACCCAAGACCTTTGTCTTGTTTCCAGCGACTGGTGTGTCTGGTTTCAATCTCACTGCTGATTATAGAGATGGTGATTTTAATTTCTTGAACAAATACATTTTTGCTTCTATAATGCACCAGGCATTTAAAGATATTAAAGATGTAAGATATGACCCTGCTTTGATCTGTGAATATAAAAAAAAGAATCACATTTCTATGTGTCACAGAAAAGTAGCAGGGGGCTTTATAAAAGTAAGTTATTTTTCCCCTATTTGCGATAATAGACTTCCAGTTTGCAAACCCAGATTAAAAAAAAAAAAGAAAAAGAAGAAAAGTGTTACCTACAAATCCCATGACCTAAAACATGGAGAATTCTTACAATTTTCTCCTGTGGAGTCATAAATATGTTTGTGAACTTTTCACATTCTTTAATATATTTATTTTTAAATTTTATTTTGAAATAATTTTAATCTCTCATACAGGTAGCAAAATGAGTTCAGAAAATTCCCATGAATCTTTCCCCAGTTTACCTAATGATAAGTTCTTTTTTTAAAAAATTGTATTTGTTTTCTTATTTTTATTGTGTTAAAATATTTGTAACATAATATGTACCATTTTTAAGTGTAACATACTCACATCCTGTGCACCCACCACTGTCACCCGTCTCCAGAATGCCCTTTTTCCTCTCTGGGCTGGGAAACCCTCATTCTATGTTCTGTCTCTATTAATTTTATTAATCCCAGAAACTTGTATAAATGGAACGATATAGTATTTGTCTTTCTGTGACTGCTTTCTTTCTTTCTTTCTTTCTTTCTTTCTTTCTTTCTTTCTTTCTTTCTTCTTTCCTTTTTTATTTTTTATTTTATTTTTTTTTTTTTTTGAGGAACCAGGGATTGAACTCAGATCCTTGCGTTTGCCAGTCAGGCACTTATCCTACTGAGCCATCTCCCCGGCCCCTTTCTTTCCTTTTTTAAAAAAAATGTGTTTGTATAGGATCTTACTTCACAGCTCAGACTGGTAGTGATCCTCCTGTGTCAGCCTCCCTTGAGCTGGGATTACAGGCATGCACCACCACACCCGGTCTCGAGGCCTGCTCAGAGCACCCAGGGGCAGGGCTGGCCTGGCAGATGGAACCCAGTCCTTGCGCTTACCTAAGCAGGCAATTAATCTGCTGAGCTATCTCACCAGGCTTAGTTTCCTTAGCATATGTCTACCAGATTCATCCAAGTTGCAGCATATGTCAATGTTTTCTTTCTTTTCTTTTCTTTCTTTCTTTCTTTCTCTGTCTGTCTGTCCTTCCTTCCTTCCTTCCTTCCTTCCTTCCTTCCTTCCTTCCTTCCTTCCTTCATTCTTTCTTTCTTCTTTCATAAGGTAGGGATCACACCCAAGGCCTCATGCATGCCAGTACACCTTTTTTTACTAGAATAATATCCCATTGTATGGATATACCACACCTTTCTCTTCATCTGTTGATGAGCAATAGCCTGCTTCCATCTTTTTTTTTTTTTTCATCTTTTGGATATTGTGAATAATGTTATTATGAACTTATGTGCAAAAAAACCTGTTTGAGTTTCTGTTTTCTTTTCTCTTGGGTTATACTTAGGAGTAAGACTGCTGGTAATTCTATGTTAGGTTTTATTGAGGAACCTCTATATTGTATTCCATGGCAGCTGCATTATTTTGCATTCCCACAAGCAATATATAAGAGTTTCAATTTATCCACATTCTCACCAACACTATTGTTTTATTTATTTATTTTAATGATGGCCATCCTAATGGATGTACCCACTGATAATATTGTAAATATTAATAAATATTAATATAGTAAATGACCAAGAACATATAAATTTTGAAATTTTCTTTTTAAAATTGCTTGTACAGTCTTTGTTGTCACAAGCTTTACTTATAGATTGAAATACTACATAACAAAAATATTTGGGACTGCCTAGAGACTAAAGGCTCTTTCTGAATGTCATTTTACCTGGTAGCTTCAGGGGGCCAAGGCTTGGGAGTGACTTCTCAAGGAGCAGGGAGGAGTTCCAAAAGTGGCCTGGTGCTGGCCACACAGGTCACTGAACTGGCTGTGTCCTAGTTGGTTTCCTGAACCTGATGACCTGGAATTAGGGTGCTGTGGTGGGCAGGGACTACCTACATAGCACTTGGCATTCCAAGCAAAACACCAGACTTGACAGTACTAAGAAAAGGGGACAAATGAAAGTGCTGCTTTCTAGTAATTGTTCTTGAGGCTCAACAGGGAAAACAACAATTTTGAAGTTTCTTATGGAGTAAGGTTCAAGCTCACAAAGGCTGACTGCAAAGTTGCTCCAGTAGAAACTACAAATCACATCAGGACACCAGGGCCATTGGACCTCCGGGCCTCCCTGCTGCCCTTGCTGTCCCCGTTTGCTAAAATCCCTTCATAGAGCAGGGCCTTCACAGCCACACCCTTGAGGCCATAGTCACAGGTCCCCCTTATCTATTCCCTGCGGTGTGGTCCAGAATAACACATTTCTGTAGCCATTATGAGACCAGAGTTTGAAATCAAGGCATCTAAAACGAAAGCTCTTCAATACTGGTCATGTGTCTTAATCTCCCAGCACTACACCATGCTTGTCTGCAAAGTAACTGCTTCAGGGGACATTTCATGTCTACCCAGACCTCTTTCCTTCTACCTGTTGGTATCTGCAACTTTCTTCCTTAGCCTGATTCTGGACCTGACTTGCTTAGAAGGGTACAGAGCTGGAAGTGCCTGGGGTTCACCTCTGCTGGAGGCCACAGCTTAAGGCTGATGGGTGCTCTTCAGAGATGATGCAATGAGTACTGGCTCCCCACACTTGGTATATACACTTGGGCCTTCATAGGACAGATAAAGGGCAGCAACATAGAGGTGGAATGACCACCTTGTTCCAGTCTTAGCTCTGAAAACCCTTGTAATGGTTGGTTACAGAGCTGCATTAGCAAGATGCAGGAACCTAAAAGGTGACCTTGGTGATAATCCTGCCTCTGGTATTAATTTAATGTTTCTGGACTTGCATAGAGAATGTGGAATCCTGCCTCAGAGCAAGCCAGGGGTTCCCAGGATCTCCAAGGTTCTGTGCCAACTTGATCCCTCCTTTGGTTGCTGATTGCAGCAAGTCTGTCCCCAGGCACAGGAACAGCAGGAACATCTGGGCAAAGCCATTCCTGCTGTGTGCGTGGTGATAGTATTCCCTGAGGAATCCACATTAACAAAGCTCTGAGAAGCAGCTCCCAGATATTGCAAATGTACGGCTTGGAATACACACCCAGCTGGTCCCACCTGTTTGGTGCCAAATAGTTCCTGGGCACATGAATGGGAATTTCAAGGTAAGGTCTTTGTTGCTGTCTTCCCTGCTGGCCATAAACTCTAGCTTGTAAGTTTCAAAACCTTGAGTTAAAGCAGAGCCCTATAGTTTATAAAATAAGCCAAAAATAGAAGGTTTGGTGAGCATTTCTGTTTCGCATGGTCCTGTTGGTTTAAAAGTTTTGGTGAATTTCTTCCACGCTGGTGGCCAGAAAAAAATCCTGCACTAATCTGCCTAGAAAATACTTAGAGAATCCTAAACAGTAAATGCAAGATTTTCTTCCTCTTCACACTCAGAGCTATTTCAAAACTTCCATGAAATCTGCCAGATTCCCTGGGGCAGGATGACCTTCTCTCATCCTCGGTCCCTGCTGTTATTTTTGGAGGTAGGACATTGATTGACCAAAGCATAAGTGAGATGCCCTCTGGTGCTTCTGCAGTGTGGAATGTCCAAGCTCAAATCTTAAAAAAAAAAAAAAAATTAACAGCTATGTCTTTCCTAGTGGAATCAAAGGAGCCAGAGAAAGCAAAGGAATGGGAAATTCCTCCCAGTATATGGAATAAAATCTGCCCTTCAGCAAGTGAAGGGTGCAGAAATCATGTAAACATTCTGTCTTAAGTATTTCTGCTCTAAAATGATACAGAGTGATTTTAGCTTCATTTAAGAGTGAGCTCAGCCTCTTCTCTGTACCTCTTAGTCCCAAAGGAAAAGAGAGAAAATCCACTAACAAGGAAGGTGCCTGGGTATTGCAGTTTATCAGATTCTGAGGAACATGCTCATGACAGGTTTGGGTGTGGCATGAAGGTTTGGGGAGTCCAAAGCAGGCAGAAGGAGAAGAGTCTGGGCAACATGAGGATGGACAGTTAGCTCTGGCAAAACTTAGTGCTGGTTGTCAGCTCTGATTCCTTCAAATGACCACCGGCCTAGGAAAATAACTGTCATCTCACAAAATTGCTTTCACTTATTATTTCAATAAATCCTAGCTGCCATGCTATTATTAAGTCATCAAACACTTGCAACTATTGTTGCCATAATAGTATTGTTTTACAGTTATTAAAAAACCCCACAAATACCCAGAATCAGAATCACTTATGTCATGAGGCATATTCAGCATGTATAAGTGTAAAGTCTTCTTATTTGATATGAGTTGCAATTATATTCCTTAGTTATTTAAAGTTCTCGCCAAAATTTGTATTTTTGGTTTTGATTCCTATTTCTGGAGTTACTAGTGAGGCTGAACATCTTATATGTGTTGGTCATTTGTGATGCTTCTAGAGCCTTCTGCCTACATATATTTCCTAAACTCTCTCCTAGGATCATGTTGCAATTACGGGGAACTATTTAGAGAAAAAGGGGAAGAGTGTGATAAGGGATAAGAAGAGGATAGAAGAAGAAAACAGATCTCAAACACCACCCCCAATCAAGCATCATCCTTTTTCTCCAGGGTTGGTTTTCTCCACTGACTTCCATCTTTGTCCTCCAGGGCCATGTCTATGCAGCTCCTGCTTCTGCTAGAACACTGTATGTTCCCAAGGCTCTTCCTAATCCTGCACATAGAGAGAATGGAACTTTACTTTTTATCCCAATCCCCTCTCAGGTGGAACTTCCTCTAAATGCAAAATATAGATGGTCATGGTAGTCCAATCCCATTTTTTTTTTTAATTTAGGAGAGGGTCAACAAGCTGTACAGGGTCTCACTACATAGATAGGACTCATAGTGATCCTCCTGTTTTCAGCCTCCCAAACACTGGGATTACAGGCACACACCACCACACCCAGTCTCAGTTGCTGTCTCAACAAGCCCTGGGGGCAGGGCAGACATGGCATGCTGGGGATCAAACCCCAGCCCCTGCACTCTGCTGAAGCAGGTATTTTAGTCTAGTGAGCTATCTGGCCAGCCCTTTGTCTCATTTTTAACAATAAAATGTTCATAGTATTATTTGGTATGAAGCAAAACACCTAAATTCTGGCATTCTGATTCTTTCTGCATGAGAATTCCTAAGGCCAAATGTTGTTTGTGGTTCAGCTTTAACATAAATATCCAATCTCCTCATATAAGTATTCAGTTTCTTTTTTTCTTTCTTTTCTTTTTGTTGGTACCAGGAATCAAACTCAGTACCTTGAACTTGCCAGGCAGATGCTGTACCTCTGAGCTATATTTCCAACCCTCAGTTTCCTCATATTAATACTCAATCTCCTCCTAGAGTTTCAAGGAGCCTCAGAGGACTCATTAATGCTGTACTCTTTACTTACTTAAAGGTCAGTGCCACTTGTCACAGCTAGGGTATCCATCCCTGAGTGGTGGGTGAAGTTTTCTTTTATATGAGTCTATGACATTTAATTCTTGATGCTGTGTAGGAAACAACCTTGATCCAGTGGTAGCCTCCAAGTCCATCACCCTGAAAACATTTCCAGTGGTCCCAAAATAGAAAGCACACTAACCGAATGCAGATGTTCAAGTCTCATAGTTTATGAAGTCAACTTAGAACACAGCAACAATCAGAGGCTGAGGAGGGGCTGAGGTAGGTTGCCATCTTCAGGACTGCATGCAGGTAGGGCATGAGGATCATATGCTTTATCCTGGGTCACATGATGTGCACGCATCTTAACTCTCTTCTGCTTACTTCAACCTTCACTGCATAGGTTAAATAGCAGCTCATCAGGCAGAAGTCCCGTGAATTGTCATGTAGTTGTTCCCTTCAAGAGATATAGGAGTCATTTTCCAACTATTTGACTAAATAACAACAGATTTTATCTCCATTTCTTGGGCAGAGTACATGTAATATAGAATGGGACATACTGTGTGTCACCTGTGGGTGGCCAATGTGGGGATGATATAGATGAAAGAATCATTTATTTAGTTGGCTGTGGTTGTACATGCTTATAACCTTCACACTCTCAGAGGCTGAGGTGGGATGATCAAAAGTTCAAGCCTAGCTTGAGAACTTAGCAATTTAGCAAGCCACTACCTCAAATATAAAAATAAAGAGCCCTGCCTCTCATCATTATGTAAGCCATGGTGAGTCTGATTGAACTTGAACAGTTTCAGAAATGTCAAAAAAAAGGAGCAAAAGCCAATGTCAGACCTGCAGCCCATGCAGAACAAGTGTAGGAGACATGGACATAGAAGAACTTGGAAGTCACACACCTGAAATATCTGAAGTGATAGCAACAAAAGTAAAGAAACAACTCTATCAGGCCATAGAAGAAATCAGGTCAGAAATAATCTCTCAGGATAAAAAAAATTGACAACAATAATGAAAGAATTGCTCAGCACATTTAAAAGAGACATACATTAAAAGACAAGACAATAGAAAAATGATGGAAACATTGAATGAAAAATACAAAGAAGAATTAGAATGCATGAAACAGATTCAAATAGATATCTAGGAAATTAAACATTCCATTGAAAGCTGGCAAAACCGCTTGAATGAAACTGAAGCTAGAATTTCAGACCTTGAAGACAGTATTGGAACTAGTGATTGCAAAAGGAAGGCTCTCTTAAAAGTTATAAACAGCCAGGAAATGACAATTCAACAGCTGCCAGATAATGCAAAGTAAAACAATATATTACTGAAAAGAGTCAAGGAAACAGAAGGAGTCAATGCAAATGACATACAAAGACTATTTGCAGAAGTAATAGTAGAAAATTTCTCAAGCATGGGAAAAGATTCTGACAGACAGTTAAGTGAGACATATAGAACGCTAAATAGCCATAATCAAAGCACAAGATACCAGAAATTCAGCAAAAGAACAGAATATTAAAAGCTGTTAGAAAAAGAAACAATCAGTAATGTAAAGCCCATTACAATCATGAAAGATTTCTCAACACAAACCTTCAAGTCAAGAAGAGCTTAGAGTGAAGTATTTCTACTCTGTGAAAGAAAACAGCTAACAGCTCAGATTGATGTGCCCTGAAACGCTATCTATGAAATTTAATTTATGAATAAGATATTTCCATGACAAAGAACAACTAAGAAATTCATGATCACCAACCCAAACCCTGACAGTATAGACAGATATTTGAGAAAAAGACAAAGATGATTACAACTTGAGGAACAACAACAGAAAGGAACCACTAAGCAGAACATGCATTTAAAAAGAGGGGAAAAATAGGGATCCAAAAGCAGGAAAATAACATGATAAAGATAAGCCAATATATATCAGTTATAATTATTAATGTAAATGGCCTCAATTCATCAACCAAAAGAAGCAAACTGGCAGAATAGATCATGAAAATTCAACAATATGCTGCATACAAAGACCCATTTATATCACCATGCATGACACTAAAGTCAAAATTGTTCAACATTTAAATATTAAAACAGAAAGATTAAATCTACTGAAAAAGAAAGTAGGTAGAAGTCCTAAAGACATGGGGGTAGGCAAAGAGTTCATGAGCAAAAAGCAAACTGCACAGGAAATACTTTAAAGAATCAACAACTGGAACAGACCCAGAGGGCAGGCCCAGCGAGTGAGTGAGACGACCCGGGGCCCTTGGGATCCTGAACAGACCCAGAGCGCAGGCCCGGCGAGTGAGTGAGTCGACCTGGGGCCCTCCGGATCCTGAACAGACCCAGAGCGCAGGCCTGGCGAGTGAGTGAGACGACGCAGGCCGCGGGATCCTGAACAGACCCAGAGCACAGGCCCGGCAAGTGAGTGAGATGACCTGGAGCCCTCTGGATCCTGAACAGACCCAGAGCGCAGGCCCAACAAGGAACCCTTCAGCAGAACTCCCTCCAAAGAGGCTAGAGGCAAGACCCACCCAGCTGATTC
>NDGN011530234.1:0-10510 GCA_002564285.1 Tympanoctomys barrerae
AAAAAAAATACTACTAATTTGAAGAAACATTGGAAAACATTTACTGTTATTAAAATAATCCCTGTAAGATGAAGTTTAGAAAGCTAAAAGTTTAAAATAATCATTAAGGTTTGTGACATCCTGATACATTTAGATTCCAGATTCACATCCTGATTATTAGAACACTTCCAGTCATTTGATTAGAGATAATTAGTTTTAGTCTATTAGGCACTCTCATCTTGAAGTTGAGTGTAATTTGATTGTTCACACAGAAGTATGATTTCTTCATGTGATTATTGACTCTTTATAATTAGCAATTATTAAAATAAATACTCCTGGTAAAAGACCCTCCTGGTCCGAAAACTGATTACTATGACATTACAAATCAGATGAAATGCTATCTACCAAGTTATTACTTCCCCATGACTCTGCATGTAGATATGGAACAAAAGAGTATATGTAATGTTTCATTTTAAATTCATGGAAGACAGACATCATGTGTTTAGAACAAGAATAATTGTAAAATTAGTCCTCTTGTTCCTAGTGTTCTGTTCCCTATGTTAACTTTTTTAAAATTTTTGTTCAGTTGTGTATTTGTTTCTTTTGCTTTTTGTTTGTTTGTTTGTTGATACAGGGTCTTGCGATGCAGTTCTGACTCCTGGCGATGCTCCCGTCTCAGCATCCCCAGCGCTGGACTTACAGGCAGGCTAGAGTCACCACACCTGGTTTCAGGCTGGCCTGGTGCACCAGGGTTCTGGTGTACCAGGGATCTAACTCATCTCAGATCTTTGAGCTCACCAGGCAGGCACTTAGACAGCCAAGTTGTCTCCGCAGACCTATAACATTATATTTGCTCTGAGCTATATTTCTTTCTTTCTCTTTCTTCTTTTCTTCTTCTCCTTCTCCTTCTCCTTCTCCTTCTCCTTCTCCTTCTCTTTCTCTTTCTCGTTCTCCTTCTTCTTTCTTGAAACATAGTCTCCAGATAGATTCTTTTTAAATTGTTAAATTGCCTAGGCTTTGTTCAAATTTGCAATCCTCCAGCTGGGATTACTAGCATGGGAACTTTTTCTTTTTTTCTTAACTTGTAATTTATTTTTATTTTTTTCCGTACTGGGGATTGAATTCAGGATTTGCACTTGCCAGGCAGGTCCTTAAGCCACTGAGCTATCTCCCCAGCCCAGGAATGGGAAGTTAATACAAGCTTCTACATCTAACAACTTCTTGATAATCATATTATATTAAATTGTGAAACTAATATCATAAGAGTTTTACGGTTAAATTCAAAACAGAAAAATACTTGAAAATTGTAGCCCTATCATCGTTATGAAACAATAAGTAGGCATGCAAGATCTGCTTACCTCTTAGTCCTCTTTCCCTATTGTCTACTATGAGAATTTGTCGCTTGTTATATTTAAACATTTTCTTCATAGATTGTTGTTCAACATTTAGATATTTCCATTAGGAAAAGAACATAAGGGGAGCAAAAGAAAATTACAATGGAAAGAAAAATAACAACAGAAAATATAAAAAGGTGGAAAATATTGAGCATTGATATTTTTATCACTAAATGTCCCATCTACCTTGGAAATGTTTGTTTGTATATAATTAAAACTTTAGTTGGAAGGTGCCGGCCAAATAGTTCAGCAGATTAAAGCGCCTGCTTAGCCGGGGTGTGCTGAGAAGGCGATTGAGACTGGGCCTGCTGGTGTGCACCTGTAGTGCCAGCTCTTGGGCGGCTGTAAACAGGAGGATCACTACTAGTCTGATCTGTGTAGTGAGACACTGTACACCCTGTAGACCCTATGCTAAAAAAAAAAAATTTTTAAAAACTTCAGTTGGAAATTTTTACTTCTTGGAGAAGTTTCTGTGTAAATTTCCTCACAACTTGTTCTTAAAAGTTTTTGCGAAATAACCTTTGGGAAAGCAAAAGTTGCTGAGTGGCACTTTTCTCTTTTATTGGAGCATTTCCGTACGAACAAAGTAAATTAGAATTTACTCCACAATAATGGGTAAAATAGACACACTTTGATCCAGAGGGAGTGGAAGATATACCGCATTATCCCCATATGCTCTTTGGAAACTATATTTTTCACTTTAGTATTCAAACAAAGAGTAATTTGTAAAGGTTGCACGCTCTGCAGAGTCATTTTGTCAAATTGCTGAGGCTTGCTGATTTCTTCCGGGAGTGTCTGGGCTGCACACCATTCAGGACACATCCGGAGGGCAGTTCACTTGAAAGCACTTTAGGGAAACATATTTATCTGAGTATCAGTTCCCTGTCACCTTATATACTCGCTCCGTAAATCATTAAAGCAATTGTAAGACTAGAGTCATTTTTGAGGTATGTTTACATTTGTGCTTTATTTGACTGTAGTAAGTAAAGGACTTCCAATGAAAGCAATAATCTTGTATTATTCAGACACTGCTCCTTGAGCCATCTCAGAAATCTCTGCCAGTCTTATAAGGTTCTTATTTAAGATGTGGCATAAAAATCCATGTAGTTTTGAATGGCTTAATAAAAGAAAATAACAATATCTGTTGTGCATCACTTTGATTTGACATAGAAAAAATTTGCTAAAAAGTTAAATTTTTTCCATAATTACCTATGTAATTACTGTTTATAGCAAAGACAAAGTCTTACATAAAATTCCATATTCTCAAAGTCCAGTTTACTTAAAACCTAAATGCATTTTTAACTTAATGTCAATCAAAATTTTTGAATACTCGTAGTTGGAAAAAATGGCCTTTGAAGCAATTGTACAGAGCGCTATTCAAACCTTGACCAAGTGACTTAGCCAGTCTCAATTTCCTCACTTGTAGAACTCAATTTTGATATAGATTAATACAGATAACTAAATAAATCACTATGCTTTTTAATTTTTAAGTAATGGGGTGTCTTGCATAACATACTGAACATGTCAATTATTGCAATGCATTGTAAATGCCTAAGAGACGTAACACACTACTCCAGAGCTTGCCTACACACAGCAACAAAAATCTCTTGTTTTATTCATCAACCAGCAAATTGAAATGAGATCAACAGTATCTCCATGTTTCTGTATGTCACTCTCATCTGAGGCCCCTAGGGTATGCTTGTATATACTGTTTGAAAATGATTGAAATTTCTTTTTGTTAGGGGGGTCTACAGGGTGTTCAGGGTCTCACCACTAGATCAGACTCATAGTGATCCACCCATTTACAGCCTCCCAAGAGCTGGGATTACAGGCACACAATACCATGCCCAGTCTCAAGTGCTATGCAAGTGCACTCTTGGGGCGGGGCTGGCACAGCAGGCCTGGAGGTCAAAACCCCAGCCCCTGAGCCTGCTTGAAGTTGCTGTAATTGGCTGAGCTGTTTGGCCAGCCCTGAAATTTCTGAGATACTCAGAACTTTCTTTAATTCCTGCAAATTCACTGAAATCATTACGACAAATATGATCTTGTTCTATGACCTCTTCTGATTAACTTATCATATGTGTATGCCAATCATTTAATCTGTTCTCCATTTTCTAAACTTACTTTATTACTTTCACCTCTCTAACATTATCTTTGCTAATTTTGTGGGGTTTTTAAATTGCTGACTTGTTGATTTTTCACCTTTGTAAAAAGTTGTACCAGCTTTTGAACTCTTCAGGTCTTTATAAGCTTTTAATCTTCCTTATGATAAATGTTTGTGACATTATGTTCATATGAAGAAACCTTAAATACATTTTGTTCAAATTTATGCTTTCTCCACACTTTCTATTTCTCAGTTCGAAAGTTTGAACTGCTGGTTACACCTTGCTATATCTTCCAATAGCTTGTTTTTATACTTTTGATTTTTGTAAGAACTGACTTTCCTATAGAACCCAGCATGCGCTCTATGATGGACCTTGTATATACAAGGCTGCAGAGTTTTCTCCATTTGGAGAATCAGCTGTCATATTGTCATCCTAATTAAGAGTTCCATTAACATGAGAACATTATACAATTTCTTCCGGTATAAACAACTTTTCAGAGAAATTTTTATGTCACATTTTCTTTTCCATCTTACAAGCAAGAGGAGGATGTTGACTACCCTTGTAGTACGGGGCATCTTATTGATAAGGCAGAATTACCCAGAAGGCTCCAAGTAGCTCTTCCTGCATTAAAGGCCAATACATTAAAGGCTGTCCACTGCCAGCACTGTCTCCAAAGATCTTAGTTCCCTAGAGTATATAAATGTTCTCTTATGTCCATGGGTCTCTTTTAATTTTTTCCACGTACAAATTTTCATGTAACATTTGTAATATTAATTCTAGTGTAGTGTTTTGCACATGTAAGAGGTAAGAAATACTTTGCTTGTAATTTTGTTTCAAATTTTTATAAATGCATTTCTATTGTTAATTTTATTTTTTCAAATTAATATGAGTAGAGTTGTCATATTAACATAAATACTCAAGGACATGTTAACTGATTGAAATGAGTGTGGAATTAGAGTCTGAAGGAATGAAATAATGACTGATAGTTTTGGAACAAGGAAGAATCTGAGTTTGAAAACCCTATCCACAACAAAAAAATCTGATCTGCTTTGCATTTTCCGTTTAAAAGTATCTTTCAGTAATTTTCAGTATTACCTTAGCCATCTCATCTATTTATTTGTTCGCAAGTTGTCTCAGTTACTCTTTGCTCATTGCTGGGACAAATATCTGACACCCAAAATGAAGGAAGGAAAGGTTTATTTAGCTCATAGTCCCTGGAAATTTCAGTCCATATTCAGCTGGCACCAAGGCAGAGCAGAAAATGGCAGAGAACAACCTTTCATGGTGGCGGCAAAGAACAAGAGAGCAAAATGGAGGGGTAGCAGCAACAATGGTGACAGAGGGGAAGTCTGTCTCTCTGTCTCTCTTATATTGCATTCGTGCTATCCGCCTCAGGCTGGGTATACCACTCACACCCATAATCCCAGCGGTACTAAGACCCATAATCTCCCTGGATGATGAGTTAATCTCAAACTCCAAAAATCCCTGCCCTATGATTGCATGAGGCTTTGGAGGGACAACTAGACACAAACTATAAAACATGTTTATTATCGTCATTCTTTTCACATTGGTATACAAGATCCTTGAGGACAGTTGCTCAGTCATTTTCTGTGCACTTACATACTCAGTAAATCATTAATAACTGAAAAATAAATAAAAGCATGTTATCTCATATGGTGAGGATGATAGTGTCATTAAAATATTAAATTCTATGAGGGTGAATAAATATTAAAATACTGATGATATATGAGTTAGTGGTGCAGTGCAATGGCTATAGATAGCAATGCTTCTATTTAAAGATTATAGTAAGAAAGAGATGAAAAAATAGAGAAAAGAATGATATTATTATTTCTTTTTTTGCAGGACCCTGCACTTGCCAGGCAAGTGCTTATTCTACTGAGCTACCTCCCCATCCCCAAGAATATTATTGAAAGGTGCTTAAAAAATATTTCATAAAATTTTTAGTTTTATATTAACCACATGAATCATTTTTATAATAAAATTATTTAAATTGTACCTCAAATAATTTTAAGTGCATTTACATGGTCTAATAGTTTTTTAGGGATGATATAAAAATTACAAGCTCGTTGGCTTAAAGCCACAGAAATTGCTTTTTCTAAGACTTCTGAGACTTGAAGTCCAGAAAGGCTGTATGTGAAGCGCAAGGGATGCTAGCTTCTGGGCATTTCTCTGAGTTTCTGGGGCAGCCTGCCGCGTTTCGCAGCCATTGGTGTGCAGATGCCTCGCTGCCAGTCCGTCTCATCATCACAGGGTGTTCTCCTTTGTGTCAATTATACATGACTCGTGATCACAAGGTGTTCTACTTTTATGGCATTTTCTGTTTGTCTCCTTTTTTTCATGCATGTATCTATCACAATAAATTGAAGAGCCACCCTACTGTGGTATGGCTTCATTCTAACTCCATCACATCTACAAAGATCATATTTACAAACAGTCACATAAATAGCTTTCAGAGTTTAGGACTTGCACCTATCTTATAAGAGATATGTCATGTTACCTGGACATGAGAAATGCTACAAAGATAAAGTATAAACTGTTCTATGCCTATGCATTTAATAGGTTAGGAGAAAGAGAATAATTTATTCAAAGACACAGACTGCTAACGTGTACTCAAGGATAAATGATCTGAATAACCTTATAGCTATTAAATAAGTTATTGAAGACCTCCAAACAAGGAACATTGATTCATTATTGAATTCTAAAAACATTTAATGAAAGCTATCATTTCTCCATAATTTCTTTCAGAAAACAAAATAACAGGAGCCTTTACTTCCTAAGTCATTGTATGAGACTAGCATTACATTAATACCAAACCTAGAAACTATGGCACATACCTCTCATGATTGTATTCTCAAATCTTCTTAAGAAAAATAGGGGTTGGGGAGTTAGCTCAGTAGGATAAGCACTTGCCTGGCAAGTGCAAGGGCCTGAGTTTAATTCCTGGTTCCACAAAAAAGAAAAAAAAGGAAAAACAGAAAACTACTCAGCAAGTAAAACCCAGAATTATATTAAGGGTTGGTAGCACATGACTGGTGAGGTTTAATCCATAAACACAAGGCTGATTCAATAGTCATAAATGAAATTTATCTTATTAACAGTTTGAAAAAGAAAAACATGACCATATCAGGGTGAAAAGTCATTCAAAAATTCAATACTTAAATAATTAGGAATAGAAAGAGAATATCTTCATTTAGTAAGATAAGCAAAATAAGCAGGAAGCATGTAAATTAATGCCATACACAAAATGAGGCCATATGAACTTCCTAGGGAGGTATGCCGGGATGGCTTCTCTCATGACTCCTCCATGCTGTGCTGGCGCTCTTAGCTAATACTGCTGGGTAGTTGAAAGAGATGAATGAGGAAGTCTGATCTCCTACGCTGGAAGAGCTCCCGTCTTGGGCATTACTCTGCGCATTCATCTGTGATTCCTTCCGGCTTCCAAGCTCATTCTTTAAGCCTTCCAGCACACACTTCAGCCTTCTGACACAGGCTCCACGACGGAGTCCACAGTGAGCGCCCAAGTGTTGGACCTTGAACTGCTATTAGACACTCCATGTCTACTGCACAAAGATGGCCACTTTTGATAATCCCACCTGGGATTCTTCCAATAGCAACTGAGCCACCTCCCCTTCTAATTCTCTAAGCTTATCTAAAAAATTCTTGCATAATTATATATATATATATATATATATATATACTTTATTGGTTGTTTCTCTAGTAAACTCTAATACAGAATAGAGATGAATTGAAGATTTTTACTAGCAAGAAACAAGTGAATAGCTCCAGATGTATTAGTCGAATGGAATGAAAATTTTATTTTCAATCCAGGCTGTTATGGTTTGAAAATTTAAAAGATATTTGAAATGAAAGAAAAATTCTAAAACATTCTAGTATGTACAGTATATACAATACAAAGAGGAGTTAACTATTTTCTTTTGTTTGTTTGTTTGCTTATTTGTTTGTCTTTTTGAGACAGCGATGTATTATGTAGTTAGGCTGGCCTTGAACTCACTTTGTAGCCCAGGCTGACCTTGAACTTGCACAGATCCTGCTGCCTCAGCCTCCCAAGTGCCGGCGTAATGGGTACACACTATCATACCCAGCCTGAAAATATCACTGACTTATTGAATTTCTTTTATTAATACATTGGACCCTTCTCAGTTGCTTTGGGTCTATTGCACTTCTTCAAATATATCTATAATAATAACAGATTCTGAATGGTTTGACATCTAAATTAAAGTTACTTTCAAACTTGTCTAAATAAGGATGACAGTTATAGGGACAGAAATTGAAGAAAAAAAATCAGTTCATTTATTCCTTGGCTGTTAAATTCACACAAAAAGCAGGAATAAAGATGAATATTTTTTTCTTTTTACAAATTGCTCTACCAATAGTTATTTAAATTTGTGAAAATCACTTGAGGCCATTATCCTGCATAACATAGTAATGGAATATCATCTTGTGAAACCTTACACGTATCTTTTTTTTTTATGTATTTGGTACACAGTTTCACTACACAGCTTGGACTCAGTGATCCTCCTGTTTTCAGCCCACCCAGCACTGGGATTACAGGCCTGCACCACCACACCTGGACTCTGTATTGGGCTCAGCCCACCCTGGGGGCGGCGCCAGCACAGCATGTGGTGGAAAGAGTGAAGCCTTGCCCCTGTGTTTGACCAAGCAGGTGTTTAGTCTGCTGAGCTATCTCATCAGCTCCTTATATGTATTTTGTACCATGTTTGTTAAACAATACAGTATGACTTAATTTCCAAGTTACTTTAATTTCAACTTTATAGTAATTATTTTCTCCATATCCCTAAAAGTTAAGAACTAAGCAAATATTCTACATAACTACTTATAACTGAGAGAAATAAAAATAAATGAGAAATTATCATAATGGTTTATATTTTCATACTGCATGCTATTTAAGGAAATGATTTAGCAAATTCAGCATATGATAGTCATGAAAAAAGACAAATATGCAAAAAACCAAACACAAGTGTAATGTTGCAATTCTATCGCATATTTATTCTTTCATTATCTTTTATAACTAATATTTATTGTATTTCTTGGTGAAAAGAAACATAAAAACAGAAACTGATGAATCGCAGTTTTCAAAAAGATATTTAATGAAGCTTAAGTTGCTCATAAAATTAGGCTTAATCTAGATGCAGGGGAAGAAGGTAGAACCAAGGCTCTGTAACTAGAAAAATGTTTGTAGGGCCTGCTGCTGGAATTTGCTTGTGGAGTCACTTACAAACTAGTGGCCAATATTTGTTGGTAGCAATTGAAATATTAGACTCTGAGGTTAGACTGGGCCACTGTGCCTGACCACTGTGACACTCCCTCACTTTCAGGGTAAACACAGTTGCAGCTGAAATATTTTTTTCTTACTACATTCATGATGAGGTGAGCTGTCCCAGAAAAGAGATGAACACTTTACTGTTCAGTTTAGAAACCCACACAGGAAATATTAAGAGGAAAAGATTTCAGCTTTGGAATTCACAAGTGAATAAACAGCCCTAGCTTATAACTTGCCAATATAGCCAATCTAGGTTAAACTATGCCAATTTTACAAAACCAGTTTATAACTCTACTAATTTCCACTCCTTATATATATTTTTCTTCTCTTCTACTTTTACCCATCAAATGAAGCAACACTCTAGCAAATAAGTAGGAGAAAAATAGGTAGCATTATAACTGCCATCCCACCATTCTATAGTGCAGAATTCACAGCATGAGCAAGGCCTAAACTAGGGGAGAAGTTTAATCTGCATGAAGATTTGGAATATTTACATTTTTAAATGATAGAAGACTTGTTTTTATATAAGACTCCCAAATACCTGCTCATTTTCTCTCCCAATAGTTAGGAAGAAATAAGCTCACATGCAGGATTAAAGATGAGAAAATAGCATATTTTCCAGGAAGCAGACAACATCCACATTATATAATAAGCTAATAAGATAATTTATGTATTATTTCATGATTTGTATACCAATTGCTATATTATTTTATATATTAATCACTTATTTCCTAAAAATATAAGTAGATAAAACAGTACAAATAAAAAGGCTATAGAATGCTAGCAATACATGCATACACACAATATTGTCCTAAACATAAATAACAAGCATTATCAAGCTGAACACACTAATAAAATCTAGGCTTACGTTGTTTATTAAAGTTATATCCAAAACAAGTGGAAGAAGTATCAAAAGTAAAAGCATTGAGGGCCATCTATTAAGCTAATACTAAACAAACAACGACACATGTGCTTAATAAAACAGGCTTTATATCATTTATTTATTGGTTACCTATAGTGAGTAATTATCTATTGCTAATTATGCAAAATGATTTCATAATTATTCAGAGGTATAATGAGATTCAATCTCTTCATTTTTTTAAGATAGATTGTTCTCTTGGAGTTTATTCTAGAAGTTTTTGCCAAATTCAAGTTTACAAAACTTTCCTATTTCCTTCTAAAAATGTCATAATTTTAGGTTGGATATTTCAAGTTAGCTGTTATAAGCAATGTAACATGGATTGGAAGCTTTGTTTTGTCTTATTTCTTCCTTGTAGATTTATAATTACTTCTAGTACTTTTTACTGAAATTGTCTTCTCAATTTCTTTTTCTTTGCCACAAAGTCAGAAATCCATAGCACATATGTGTTTATCTTGTACTCTCTGTGGTCTATTAATCTCCTCTATCTTCATGTCAACATTATTTTTTCCATAGTTTTATTGAGAAACAAATAGCAATGAGACAGTTTCAAATCAAATTGATATGACAGTTTCAATAATTAACACATTACATGCATTCTTCCTAGTGGTTAATTGCTGTACAAGATGCGGACATGATATCCTATTTACAAACTACATTAGAACAAATCCCTCTATTCATTAAGAGAATGTAACCATCCTGAGGGGATTTCACGGACCTTCTCAGGCCCCAAAGCTACAACTCTTGTTGCATAGGTCCTGCTTTACCTTGGTCTTAACTATCCAGCAAA
>NDGN011530252.1:288-14952 GCA_002564285.1 Tympanoctomys barrerae
CCCACAGCTCAACATAACAGCATGGCTTTACTTCTTATATTTCGTTTTTTATACTTTTCTGCTTGATGGTTAAGACCAAGATAAAGCAAAACCTATTCAACAAGAGTTGTAGTTTTGGGTCTGATAAGTTCAGTGAAATGCCCTCAGGATATCTTTTTTGAATTAGCAAAACTAAGAAAACCAGTTAGTCTTTTGGCCACATTTAGCCACAAAGTAAACAAATGATGATGATTATACTTTTCTTCAGGAATCACCTGAATCAACAAATAGTAAAACTTCCTTGATACATGTTTGTTTTTCTAATCAGGATGATATTCTCTGCGAGGATGGGCATGCTGCTGCAGGGGTGATTTCCAATGTGAGATTTCTAGCAATAATACCTTCAATGACGTCGGTGTCTGTCTTTCTTTCCACTTGGAGCCTGGTTTTGCACAAGAATCTGAAAATGCATTTCACACTGAACTTTGAAAACATACTGTGTGATTTCAGTTTTTCCCATTTAACATCCTTAGGCAGGAGAAAGGAATTGAGAAGTTGAGTAAGGCAAAATCTTCATGAAGCTGCAGAATTTGGGCTGTGGTTTTTGACCTTGGTTTTGAGATGTTTCCTTGGATATAAATATGCTTTATTTTTCCTGTCCTTTAGAATCAAGATTTCTATAATCTCTGGATGAAGACAACAGGACAAAGCAACCTGGGGTTTGCTGCTGTTTTGTTTTTATAATTATAAAGCAATTAAAATGTGCAAACTCGGCATGAAAGGAAGCGAGAGGAGAGCCACTTTCACTGGAAGGAATGTTTTATTATAAGATAATATTTTCTGGTTTTGTTTTCAGTAGGCTCACAAAACAACTCTTTCAAGGAACTGCTAGAGAAGTAGATAAGATACATTTGGAAAAAGCTATAGATAAAATAATACAGAAAATGCTTCAGATAGAACCGAAGCGTGAACACCTGTCTTTCATATTGAGATAATGCTATTAAGTAGTAGAGGTAACATTTAATAGGTAACTAACTCTAAAATTAGTGGCTTCCCACCATCTGTTAAATGCATGCAATTGCCTGTTTTAACATTATAATGTATAGGTGGAGCAACAAGCATTAATGTTTAAGCAAATCTTAAATTATAACATCTAAGGCAGGGACGATTGTTCTCAAAATGCTTGCAATTACGTCCATGATCTGCCCCCTCTGCAGTCCCCTCGACCTCTCTCCTCAAAGTAAGTACAGTTCTCTCTAGGCACTGCCTGTGATGTCTAATTGCACACTCTTGGAATAATTTTTCATTCTTCCCTTTACTGCTTCCACATATACATTGCTTAATCATGTTTCTCTTGTGTTGTTCTTTATTCTTGAGCTTTAAGATTGGCATTCTCTGTGTGTGTCTCCCTCTGTCTGTGTGTGTGCATGTGTGAGTCTGTCTGTGTCTCTCTATGTCTCTCTATGTCTCTATGTGTGTGTCTCTGTCTGTCTTTCTGTGTGTGTCTGTGTGTGTATGTCTGTCTCTGTCTGTCCATCTGTCTCTCTGTGTTTGTCTGTCTCTCTGTGTATGTGTGTGTCTCTTTCTCTCTTGCTCTCTCTCCTCTTTCTCTCTCTCTCTCTTTCTCTCTCTCCTCTCTCTCTCTCTCTCTCTTCTCTCTCTCTTCTCCCCTCCCCTCCTTTTCTAACTTCTCATTTACCAACCACCTCAGCTCACAAAACGACCTTCAGTATCACCTTTCTGGACAATCACCACAGGTTCCTAACCCCAGCCCGCTCTTCCTGACTGTCCCAGGCCAAGTTTGGCAAGTGTTCCTGTCCTGACAGTTCCTCTCCTCTCAGCAGGTTTCAATCATGTCCTACTGTCCACACGCTGAAACCTGAACTCCTTTGCATCACAGTTTTCTGCTCCTTCCCCTGGAATCTGGCCCCAGGGCCCATCTGTGATCTCTTTTTCCTCCTCCACAACTTGTTTCCAGCCTCTGGGTCTGGGCACAAAAGCCATGCCCATTCCTCAAAGTGCCATTTGCTGTCCTGTCTCTGTGCCTGCTCAGTGTGGTACCTAGCCTGGACAGCCCTTCCCTCAGCTCCACCAGATAAAGAGGGTTTTTCTTGTAAGGCTCAGGCTGATCTTGCCCATGTTCCCATCTATAAACTGCCCACTATCTTTTCTCTCTGTACTTTGTTCCACTTTGCCCTGTTATTTTGTACTGTTCTCTCAACAGACATTTATGACGGAGCTTGCCATGTGTAAGAAATTGCCCACAAGTCTGGAGATGCAAAGATTTTTTTAAATCTAGTTCCTGAGCTCAAAAAACTTATTTTTGGGCTAGTGAAATAGTTCAGCAGAATAAGCACCTGCTTTGGCAAGCTCAGGGATGAGGGTTCAACCCCCAGTCCTGCATGCTGCACTGGCCTTGACTCTAAGGTGCACTGAGTCAGTGACCGAATCTGGGCACAGTGGTACATGCCTGAAATCCCAGCACTGGGGAGGCTGAAAAATAGAAGGATCACTACGAGTCTGAGCTGCATAGTGAGACCCTGTACCAAACACATAAAAAAGAAAGAAAGAAAGAAAGAAAGAAAGAAAGAAAGAAAGAAAGAAGCTCATTTTCTAATGAGAAAAAAATAGTAAGAAACAGGTAGATTTAAAACATTGTGGAAATTTATAGATGAAAGTTCTACCTTGCACTATGAGAATTAGGCGTGAGGAACTGGAGTTAATCAGAGGATGCAGAGGATGCAGAGGATGGGGTGGGGGGTTTGCCAGGCACAAAGCATGCCAGGAGCAAAGGCACAGCAGGGCTGAGAAATCGAAATGGGGGGGGATTCAAACAGATTAGTGTTATTGGCATATACAGGAGAGAGGGAGGGACAAACAGACAGACATAGAGGCAGTGGATAACTAGGAGGGCTGCTGTACTGTAGAGCACATGCATGTGCTGCTTCCTCTAGTGCCGTCGCCAGTTTTCCAACACTACTACAAAATATGTGAGTCTGGGCTCACATATAAAGAGAAGTGGAATGTTTAGCTCCCATCTTATAGACTGAGAGCCGGAACTACCCAGTGTGGGATCTGGAAAGGGTTCTCTGGTTGTGTCTCATAGGTGGGGTGGGGTCACCATGGGATCTCTCATGGTATGTAAAGGGGTCAAGACAGAAAGCCAGAGAAGGAAAGCCCAGTCTTGATTTGTGTATCACAAGCCCTCTCCTGGGAGCCGACTGGGATCCCTCCCACGAGAAGCGTGGTGATCCTTTGTACTCCAGTAGGCAGCAGGCCAGCGACCTCATCACAATGCCCCGAGTTCTCCCTCTCTGAGATTCACATAGTCACCCTGGCCACAAGCTTCCAGGATGTGAACCATTGGGGTCCAGCCAAGTCCCATCCCTGGGCTCAACTGGATTCCACTCATGTGTTCAAATAATATTTATGGAGCATCCACTCGATGCCAAACATTCTTCTAGGAACCGGAGATGCAATGTAACTACCGTTACACTGGAGGGAGATAGATGCTGTGCAGATTAACAAAATAAATATTAAGTGGCGATGAGTGTTATGAGGAAAAAAAAGAAAAGAAACGTGGAGTAAATGTGCGAGTGGAAAGTGATGGAGATGCCATTTAGATGGGGAGAGAGAAATGTACTGTTTATGAAGGCTGCCTGGCTCCTATCAATGTGAGGGGCAAGTGTTGCCCACAGGGAGAGAAGTTGGTACAAAGCCTCTGCTTCAGGAGGATGTGTGCTTGTTCATGGATACAGGGGCTGCTTGGGCAGAGCAAGGAGAAAAGGTGTGGGAGGGAGGTCAGGCAAGCGGCAGAGTCCACATGCCTCCCCTGGGGCCTGGAATGTTGAGACAGCTAAGCCAGTGGGGTTAAGCCGTGGGTGTACATTAAACTCAGTGTAGACCCTTTGGATAAAATAAAAATCATAATTCCAGAATCCAACCCCTAAAAATCCTTTGTTCATTGGTCCCAGGCTTATCTCCAGTACCTGTATCTTTTTGAAGGTCCACCAAGCAATCCTAAAACACAGCCATCAGAGACTCCCTGACTAAATAAACTTTAAATTGAATTAAATTGAATTTCAACAACAACAAGTTACATTAATCCTTTTATCCTAGCAACATGGTCTTTAAGCACAGTCCTGCTCTGGATTTGTTTTGGAGACTGTTTTATTCCTTAGGAGTTATGCGGCCTAATTTAAGTTCTCTAATTATTCTATGGCTCTCTCCACGGGAAACAAATGGGCGTACTTTCTGCCTCCTCCCACCCATGCAGTGTTGTGACACAAGGCGTGATCTGCTATATAAATGGAGGGTATTTGCAATGTGGAAGCTCATGTGGGAGAATCACATGTGAGCAACAGAGTCAGAATAAAGATATTCTTGGAAAGCTGTAATTTTGCATGATTCCAAAATAAGGTAGACATTTCAAAAGAATCAACAGCAGCCAGGATTTCAGTAAGAGCAACAACAGAACACTGGCTTCCTTCCGGAGACATGGGGGCTTCCACAGGGAACTGACACTGACTCATGGAGTCTTAGAGCTAGAAGAGCGTGGCTCACCCGTGCTGCCCTCGAGGAAGAGGAGGTCTGGGAAGAGCGAGGGAAACCAGAGTCTCCAGGTCAGAGGAACAGCTTCCCAGCCAGACCTTGTATCTTCTTCTCCAACACAAACTCTAGAGTCTGTCCTCTAACCTACAGACCAACCAAACACATGCATTTGCATCCCAGGATGGAAACTTATTTCTTAAACTGAAAAATCAGCATTGAAAAGAAAAAGAATTTTAAATAATGCCATTGAACAAGCGAGACTTTAATAGTGCGTGTGGCATCTTAGGGGCTTGTTTTCTTGGATATCGTACAAGAAGAATTTAAAAATAACGCATCCAGAAAGAAATTCAAATAGAACAAACAATCCTGCCAATAAGAAGTTACTTCATAGGACAATTCTGGGTGCTCCACTATGGCCCTTTCTGTCCCCCACTATACATATTCTATGATCTAATATGATGACTTCCCAAATTACAGCCTGAAGTCCTAGAAAGGACAGGTGCTGCCTTGGGGACAACTCCTTCTAAGTGATAGGGTTCACCCTGTCAAGCAGTTCTTGAGTGGATCTATGGTTCACACTTGTGAAGTCTATAAGGCTTCCAGGAGAAAAGGAGCTCATGACTGAAAGGGAGAAAAAATTAAAAGAGGAGAATGTTGTTTTTTGGAAAAATCACTTTATGAGACAGTTATTTGATGGTTAACATTGGTGATTTTCTGAGGAATTATGAATTTTATGACCTAGTGGTTAGAGAAAAAATGCCGTTGAAGAATTAGAAAGACTTGCTAAGTGTGCACATACGCATGCACTATGCACACCAGCACACTGCGTGTACCAGCTGCACCCACTGAGGGCAGCATCAGTACCAGGAACAGCAGTATCCTGACACCAGCAGGAACCTCTAAGGAGTTTGTCCCAAGGACAGCACCGCTTTGGGGAATGCTCTCACCCTTGTTCCAAGGCCTGTCACTGTTAGTGGCGCAGAACCTCCACTGATGGCCCCACGGTGTTCACCAGGGTCCTCGCTACTCTGCCAAGGCTCACGTTTTCAGCTCTGCACTGTGTCCCTGGGAGCTGCTCATCCACCAGACTCCTTTCCTTCATCTCGGGCTAGAGAAGGCACGATGCACCAGAAGGCCTGCTTTACCCCAAAAATGGTTATTCCTGGTGGGATGACGAGAAAGGAAGTAAGGACACAACTTAAATTGCTTTACTATATGTGGTCCAAAAAATTAGACACAGGCACTCAGAAGCGTAGGACCTGTTTCTGGTTTTAGTAAAGCAAACAGGTAACTGTAGCCAGACGGCATGTGGAGATGAATAATGGAGACAATGCTCTGTTTTTTGAAGTTAGACTTTAGCAATATCTTAACTTATGTGTATATAGGGATGAAAAAGTAGCAACCACAAAGAATCTGATTATGGCTACAGTCGCTTTTCCTAAGAATTTCATATTACATGTGTGGACACATTTGAAAAGTTAAGCTTTTTGAACGACCTTGATTTCATTGATGTTATACTTTATACTCTGCTTGGATGTAGAAATCATGGTTAAAATAATTGAGGTTCTAAGTAAACTTAATTTGTATTGTCCACTGACTTTATTCGTGATGTTTAACAGTCTGGTCACACTGAACTGGAGATACCATGAGGACTTGGCATCGCTAGCACCTTGCAGGCTTAAAAAGCAGCTGCCAACTGAAATTATGAATAAGCTTGTGATGGATTATATGGTGAGCCCTTAATGGTCCCCTTATACGGTAAATCAGAAGGATATCATCAGACTGGATAATAGTTACAAATTCCTTTCAAAAGTGTAGAAATGTTAGCCTCTTACTCTTTGTATTGGGTCTCATGAATGGAGCAAGACCCACATCTCATACTGTTTTTCTCATTGTAGTTGCCCCCATAGCCCCACAGAGTGCCCTTCATGAATTGCATTCCCTGTGCATAGCCTACTGAATGCACTGGCAATGTAATTGCCCTAGTCTTCCTCGAAGCTGCAATCTCTCTACCTCTTAGTGTTTGCATTTTAATAGGATTGCTGAATGTATAACAAGCCAACTATAATTATAAATGGACTGTGGCTTCTTTTATGGGAGATATATCTTCTTTCCTCTTATCCCCTGTGTCAGTCCACTTACCTGGTCCATTGATTTTATTTTCTAAGGATATTTTGGAATTATCCACCATCATCTACCATCTTCCTAGTTCAAACCACCATGTTTCACTTAAACCACTAGAGTGGTCTTTTAAAAATATTCAGATTTACTGAAGGGCAATTTATACATAACAAAATTTGCCCTCATAGCTCAATTATCCAATGTATTATCTAGTGTATAACCAATACTAGAATCAAGACAGTGAATATATCCACCGCTCCAAAACATTCTCCAGTGATTCTAAAGTCAATCGACTTCTCTCAACTTATTTTCTTATTTTTAATTCTGTTTTCTGAATACCTCAAATGCATACACCTCAAATGCATCTCTTATCTTCAAATTGGCTTTTTCCTTTTGTTATTTCCCCATAAAGACCACTGTACAGTATCTCACAATATTCTCATCTTCAGTTTTGGTCACCACCTTTTTCTCCATGAATCCAGCATTCTCAAAATTCTAGATTTCTCAAAATTCTAATTTAATCATATGGCATCCCTAACTTAAAATGTTTTTATTTTTCTCTTAAGATACAAACATCCTTTCTTAAGATGATCTTTAAAAAAGGAAAACAAACAGGGAAAAATGACTTAGTCATTTGATGAAATGCAAATCAAGACCACATCAGAATATCACCTGACTTCAATCAGCAAAAATAACAATACCAAATGCTGCTAAGTATGTGGAGAAGAAACTCATATACAGCCTGACAGGAATGTAAATTTGTACAAATATCACAAGGACCAGTATGAAAGTTTCTCAGGAAACTAAAACAAAATCTACCAGTGATTCATCAAACTCACTTCTGGGTAAATATCCAAAGGAAACAAACTCAGTGTATAAAAGGGACACCTGCATGTGCGTGCGTATTGTGGCACTATCCACGACAGTGAAAATATGGAGCAATCAGCTTAGAAGCTCTTCAGATACATTTACAGTGAGACAGCTGGGCCAGAGATACTGTAGTTAATGAAATTAGGTAAGAAAACATGAGCACGGCATGTTCTTTCTCTTGTCTATGGAAGCTTTAGAAAGTCAACCCGAATGTCAAACAGTGATCGCCAGAGAAGGACAACATAAAAAAAGTTCAGATAACGAGAACCAAAGTGTAGTGAGATAGAAGAAGTAAGATCTGGAATTTCACAGCACATTGATGTTTATAATTCACGGTCACCTATTTTATGCATTTAATGAAGATCTAGAAAACAGAAGCTCAGCGTTTCCAAACATAGTGCACAATGACAGTGAAATGCTCATTACCCTGATTCAATCAGTTAATATGAATAATTCATACAAGTTAATAAAAATAAAATAAGATAAGGTCAACGAATCCGTGAACCTCTCACACTGGTACTCCTGCTTTCCTCCCTGGATTCTTGCCCTACCCGTCCCCACACGTAGCTTCTCACCACAAGGAGGACTGCATGCACCCGCAGGTTCCCACCGCGGGGAGGATTGCGTGTCCCTTGCTTGCTTGCTTCCTGTGACCTCCATGCCTCACACTCCCTAACCTTTTGGTCAGAAACACTCTTCCATACCTTTATCATACTACAATTTATTGTTAGATCTTAGCTTGAACATGATTTCTTCTTTAAAAATTCTTCCTCAATTGTCTAGAGTCAAATTAAGCTCAGTTTCTTAGGTATCCCAAATCACTGCCTGTCATAGTATTGATCATGTTTCACTCACACTTTTTTATAATTCTCTCTACTCCATTATGATTTGCTAATTCTAAAATTATTATCTGAAGAAGATAAAGACCTCCTCTTCATGCGCCTCTTCCACACACACGAAATATTTACCCTTTTTAGAGGGAGAATTTTAAAAAACACGTAGAGGCCTTGACTAAGAATAATTTGGTTTTAGTATTATAGATACTAAAATTTATATTGCTTTATTGGAGAGAGAATTTGTTTATGATAGATGCTGGATTTATAAATGTTGGACAGTGACCATGCATCAAGAAATGAGACTGCTAATATCATTGTGGTGGTTAGGCAATCTAGCATATGTTCAGCAATAAATTATGTGAAGCATCAGATTCAATATAAGCTGCATATTAGCCATTTACAATGAGCAACAAATCCATGACTACAATGTGGGGCAGCGTTATCAATTATGGGAGCAGCAGCCTTGCACAGGGCTCATCCTTCTGGATTTAGCAGCATGCTACCCTCTGGGAGGATGACAAAAATAGAATGCCACTATTAGCATAGACTCCTACAAAAGTGCAGGTATACACTCAAAAGAGCTTGAAGTGACAGTATCAGCTCAATAGCAGATATTTAAATTAATCTTTAAATCTCCAGTTTATAAAGGACTGAAAAATCCTCACATTGTCCAACACAAGGATCACAAGGTAAAGAGCACTCAGGGCCAAGCACAAGAGTGCAAAAGCACAAAACGTGATGAATGGAAAGTTAGTTGCCCTGGCTGAAGGGAACAGATGCTGCCCAGCTGAAGCCAGACAGTACCGAGCTAAGGATTTCGGCACACCTTCATACTCGGACCTTACAACCAATTTTGAGTTGCTGCCTTGGAAACCTAAGGCATTTTTAATGTTGGCAGCTAATTTAATTTTCTAAAAGAAAACATTTTTCAGGTTAACATGCTTGACATAATGTGTAGAAGCATGAATCTTACGATTTGGTGCAGGTTGCTTAACTGTGCCTGAGTGTATCTTTAAAATGTTCCTAAAGATACATGCACCTCAATGAATCAGAAGAGTGGCAACACTAGTAAGCATTCAACAAATTTTCAGTGTAGTTGATATTTGAGTGCTTCTCAGGAACTCTGCTATATAGTAAGAGCAAAACAAAGAGAATTAGATAATTTCTTGGGTCCTCAAAACACAGTGCAGAGGAAAAAGAAAAATACACTCAGTAGAGCAAGCTAAACTAGAGACATGTGCCGAGCACCAAAAGTGCTGCCTGGTTGGACCTCCTGCCCAGACTGAAGGTGGGAAAAATATGGCAGGAAAAGATTCTTAGAGCAGATGATGCCTGACCTGGATCTTAGAAAGATGACTATTTGTTAGCTAATTAAATAGTGGTGGGGGGAGTAAATGTAAAAGCCGTATCACAAGGTCCAGAGGCATGAAAAATTTATAAATAATCCAGAAGGGGCAGATCATAGTGTACAAGACATCAGTTGCAGACACATACTGTAAATGTAAAACTAGACCAGAGTACTCCACAGAAACAGAACTGCAATGGCTAGTCTTAACTGCGTCAGGTCAGCTGGAAGATCCCTTAGGCACATTACTGGCTGTGTTTGTTTGGGTTACAGAGCACTGAAGCTGTCCTCTCCAGCACTGTTCCCCTCCTGTGCTTCTGTGAACTAAGCAGCTTCGTTCTTTCACACTCTTCTACAGAAATGTTTCTGCCCTGGTGTCCCTGGCCCTGTGCTGAACCCCTGAAGCCATGAGCTAAGTTAAACTTCTCCTTCAAATTGTCAGCATTGGGTATTCCAGCAATAGGAAAGGGGCCTAACAGACCCACACTCAAGCCAAGAAGATATATACATGCATGTGCAACACGCCCGCACAAGCAAACACACATATATACGATGTATTATGGAAACTGTCTTACATAATTATGAAATCTGAGAAGTCCCACAAAAATCTCACAATGTGACAAACTAGAGAAACACAAACACCGGTGGTGTAATTGAGCCTGAGACCAAACACCAGAATCCGGAGCATTCTTTGTATATATTCCAAATTATGAAGGGTCAACAACTTCAAGTTCTGGTTCTATGAGCAAGACAAATGAATACCCAGGCTCCAGATAAAAAGCTAATTAATTTGCCTTTCCACTAGTTTTGTGCTCTACTGCGACCCTCAATATATTGGATGATGTCTGCCCAAACTGATGACAGCAGATGTTCTTTACTCAGTCTACTTTTTCAAACATTAGTTCCTTAAGAAATACTCTAAAAAGTATGCCAAGAAATCATGTTCAGTGGGCTCTCTGGTTATTACATGAGCCAGATAAATTAACACATAATATAACCATCATTGGTTATATATATATATATATATATATATATATATATATATATGTATCAATAATAGAAGTCATTGCAGAATTTTAAGAGGAGATGTAATACAGCTCTATTTTTTAAAATGTTTCCTCCAAGTATACAGCAAAGCCAGGACTGGAGAATTTAAAAACCAGAGGTCAGGGAACCAAGTCTTCTAGAAGATACATCTAAGACTTTATGTGGAATAGTAGGTTTGGAAGAGAAAGGAGAGTTTGGTTTGGAGAGATCTGAAAGGGATTTCTCAGTAGATTGCAGTGAGAACACAAGGCAGAAGGAGTTAAGGGTGAATTCCAGGCTTCAACCTTAGCCAGAAGTATGATGATGGATACAGGGAAAGGAACAGATTTGTGAGGAAAATGAAAAGATTGAGGAGAGAAGGAGCCAGGGTAGAAAGCCAAGCAGAGAGAGAGGAACCAAGCAAGATGCAAAAGGAGCTGGTACAACCTGGCAAGCAAGAGCTGTCCTGGATGCATTTCAGAGAACCCAATCAACACCTGCTTCCCAGATTTTATTTCTCTCCTGGGCTTGTCTGGTCTGAGATATCATGATAAACTAAAAAGGTAGACTGGGATGAACTAATCTATTCATGAGTATTGTGTCCAATCCTATTTCCTTATGACCAGGTAGCCACTCTTCTGACTTGTTTACAAGCGACTTCATAGTTTGAAGTCACAGAAAGAAACATCTTGTTTTTCTTTTGTTTTCCTGTGTGATGCCAGCCGGCTTGCAAGGAGACTCAACTTGGTGTCCTGGGATTCCTGAATGCCAAGCTTTAACTAAGTCTGGGACGTGGCAGAAAATTAAGAGCATCTGCCAATTTATTGTAGCCAGCTTTTGGTGAGACGTCCCATTGAGACTTTAATTCGGAGTTGTGAACTAAAAGTCCAAGAGTCAAACATGGCTTGCACACCACTTTGGGCTCACATATATTTTTAGAAAAATGAATTACAAAGTATACTTGGAGACACAGCTCTTTTACAGGTCTCGTATTTGCAGCCATCTATGTTTTCCATGCCTCCTCCTGTTTATCTCCACATGTGCTTCGGATCCAAAAGCATCCTGAATAGAATGATTTCAGAACGTATAAATGAGCCAGCAATGTGGACAGGTAGGAGGAAAAGAGGAGCCAAGCAGGTCTCCTCTGTGTGATGTTCATTCATATCAGTCTATCACTGAAAAGAGAGGAGCCACCCAGCCGCTGCACAGATCACGGCAAAGATTAAATCGATTCAGTAGACGGTGATATTCCTGTGAATATAGCTGATATTAACACCCTGATACTTCATTACACTGACAAAGATTGCAACAAGACTAGACAATGGTGCAAATTAATCTATTCTTCTGGCAGTACGTAATGAGAATGGGATGTGGTTTAAAAAATTAAGCAATTTTTAGTACAATCTCAAGATTGCAATCTCGTGTCACGCTCAGATGCTGTACACCATGGTGATGCATCATCGGAGAGTGTCAGCTTAACAAAGAACATGTCTCAGCGCTTGCTGGGGTGGTGCAACGTATTGGCTTTGTTTCTCCACAGCCTGGCTTGTTAAAAACAATGGAGCTGAATCAATTGTGTATGTGTTCTTTGACCACATACATACAATCAACATTGCAAAAAGCTCTCAGGCGATCCTGTGTTGGTCAGTACTTACTAATAAAATATTCTACTTTATTCTCCTTCTTTTTTAGTGTGAGTGCCTAGATTTAATTTTGTAAAACAGAACAAAACTACTTTAGGAATTCCAAATCTAGTGCCAATATACCTGGATGCAGGAAATAGATAACTGCGTTGTTCACAGCTGGTTGTGTACCTGTGCTTGCCACCACACTCACAATATACTGTTGTATTATAAGCTGAGCCCAGTGACAGATGAGCTAGGTGGCGTCTCCAAGTTTACAGTAACTCTGCATAACAGCTTACTTAATATTCACTCCCTGGGGCTTATTCAGTAGAAGAAGCACTTTCCTGGTAAGCGCAAGGGTCTGAGATCAATCCCTGGTTCTGCAAAAAAAAAAAAAATCATTCCCTGATATTCATATTTAAAAAACCCCAAAGGATCTCGTATCTTCTGTGGTAAAGAAAGCAGAAAACATGCAATTGTGTTATTTATATTTACTTTTCTAGGTTTGCACGGAAAAAGTACATTACAGGCTTATACTTGCAGAGTCAAATAACAGCAGCAGAAACATGGACAGCTCCTACAGGTGTTGGAATCCATCCACAGGCCCAGTGCTCTCTCTGCATCCCAGTCAGTCCTAATAGCGAACTGTCAGGAGGGTTCTTCTAAGATGTGGTCAGCCTGCTGCACTGGTGGCTTGAGACTTGTGTGCCTGAGCCCACTCAGAGGCCCACAAAGGCACTACTGCCTCCCATACCCATGAAATTCTTTTTTTTTCCCCCTTTTGTATTTTAAGGAAGGGTCTACAGGGTGTTCACGGTCTCACTACTAGATGGGACTCATAGTGAGACGCCTGTTTACAGTCTCCCAAGAGCTGGGATTACAGGCACATGCCACCAGGCCCAGTCTCAATTGCTGTTTCAGCACGCCCCAGTGGTGGGGCCAGCATGGCAGGCCCAGGGATCAAACCCCTGGCCCCTGTGCCTGCTTGCAGGTGCTTTAATCTGCTGAGCTATTTGGCTGACCCTTTTTCTTTGTCCCATGAAATTCTTACACAAGCAAGCAGACTTGGTTAAGATCATCTGGGAATTAGGCCTTAAACTTTTCTGTTAAGAGCATTTCTTAGCATGTCATACTGCTTACATTTATCAAAGCCCCTCAATAAATATTTTGAACAAAAGATATTGTTGATAAAATTTACCTCTAGATCTCAATAATTAGCCTGATTATGTTGTAATTTAATATTAGATGAAGCATTCTAGTTTTTTCTACAGTATTATTGGTGGCTAGTCATTGTGATCTGTTCTAAAAACAGAAAAGTGAGTAAGACACTTACTGGCATTAACCCGTCATTTTCATTCATTCAGTAAGGATACCAATATCTTTATTACTTTCCAGTGATGTAATATTTTGAAGGGTCACACTTATTCATTCATTGCATGCAACTTTTGGTACCTATTCATTGCCAGTTACTTTGTGAAGTATGCTGCAAACAGTCATGAAAAGACCTAGCCCATAACCACAGGGAGCTTATGATCTATGCAAAGAGCCAAGAGAGTAAATAAGCAATTGAGAGTGATGGGGGTAAAGCTTCCGGTGCTGTTGGCAGGGTTAGGGGGAGTATTCAGAGAGTCATAGAAGACCTAGAGTGGTCATGGCAAACCTACGACATGCAAACTGCAGTGGCAAGACAGTACCATCTCTGAGGTGTTCTCACAAGGTGTGTGAGTGGTGTTATCAAAAGTAAAATCTCAATGCTTAGGGTTAATTTCAGTGATGTCACTTTGCAATACATAAGTGGGTTTGGAGTTGTAGTCCCTGAAAGTTCTGCTTTTGTTGATCTACAAGGAGAGATGCTATGAGGGATAGATGTGCTGAAGTAAAATGGGAGGGAAGAGAATGCCAGCACATGGAATTGTATTTTGGAATTTACATTTGAACCTTAAAAGCAGTGTCAGATCCAGGTATTTGTTGATTAATTATCCATTCGTTTACAAAATTGTGCAGAAAAGAATAATGCCAGACATTTTCTTAGCCTATTATCATGTGCACAGAATTTTCAATACAGTTGATATGCTTGTAAATGGGCAAATGTTGTGGCACATTATGTTGGATGTTCATTCTGTAGCTTACCAAGATATTTCTTTCAGAGGCAGCATTGATAATATTCATTCAAATTCTTCTTCTGTTGATAAAGTATTGATAAATAAGGAGCAAATTTAATTCACAAATTGTTTCCATGGTTGTGTAGATCCTTGTCTGATTCATATATATATATGTATATATATATATATATATATATATATATATATAT
>NDGN011530290.1:536-10848 GCA_002564285.1 Tympanoctomys barrerae
GGTGACTCTCCCTAGGCACACTCTACATCATCAATCACGTTGCTCTGTGGTCCCATAATCCCCTTGATCAGTAAATTTGGGACACAACTGAGTTATAGGATGTGTAACCTACATTAATAGGTATGTGGTGATACATCATCATGATTTTAATTTTAATTTCCCAAAAGGCTAATGATGTTGAACAACTTTTGGTGTGCTCATTTCCCTTCCATATCTCTTCCTTGCTGAACAGTCTGTTTATGTTTGTATCATTTTGCTTCGGCTTATATAACAAAGTACCAGGGACTGGGTAGTTTAAGCAGAAATGTTTTGTCTCTTAGTTCTGAGCCTAGAGGTTCCAGATCAAGGCATCAGAAGGTCTGGTTTCTCCTGAGAATTCTCTCCTTGGTTTGTCACTGACCCCTTCTCACTGCGTCTTCCTGCTACTTTTCCTCTATGCATTCCTCCATGCCAACTTTGCTCTGTGCATTGCCTGTTGTTTGAGTCCTTGATGATAGCTATTGATACTGAACTGTTGTTTTAGCTTGCATTTTTCTAATGTCCAGAGATGCCAACTATTTTTTCATATATTTTCTGGAATTTTGTACTTCTTATTTTGAAAAGTGTCTATTCATTTCAATTGTTCATGTTTTGATCAGCTCTTTTATATTTGGGGATCTAATTTTGCTTTAGTTTTTTTATATTCTAAATATCACTCTTCTGTCCAATGAGTAGCTGGCAAATTTTTCCTTACTGTGTGGAATGTCTCTTCACCCCACTGCTTTTTTTTTTCTTTTGATGTGCAACAGCTTTTTTCATTTGAAATAATCCCTTTTGTTGATTCTTGGTATTAATTCTCAAGCAATTGGAGCTCTGTTCAAAAAGGCCTTACTGTATCTCTAAGAGTTTTACCTATTTTATCTTTCAGTAGATTCAGTGTTTCTGTTTGTATATCTATGCCTTTGGTCCATTTTTATTTTAACTTTTGTACAAGGTAAGAGATACAGGTCTGGTTCACTCTTCCTCACATGGTTAAGCAGTTTTCCTAGCACCACTTGTTAAAAATGCTATCTTTTCTCCATCATATAATTTTTGGCCCCTTTGTCAAAAATCAGATGACTGAGGATGCAATAAGTTTCTGTTGCCTCTTGAGTTCTATTGCACTAATATACAGATCTATTTTTATGTCAGTCTTCCCCCCCCCTCAGGATTTTACAGATGCTGATATAACCCAGAGTTCCCAGCTGCTCTTTCCATGCAGTGTAATGAAGAGCTATTATCCTAATAAGTTGCGTAGGTGGAATAGGTGCATCAACACTAAAATATGATCAAAGCTAAGGTCACAGCACCAGGACATATATACTAATTAATGAAATCTCCCTAGCAGAGAGAGAATCTTCTACCCTAATTGATCTTTAATCCCTCAGTGCAAAAACATTAGAAACATGAAAAACACAAAGCAATGAGATGCCTTCAAAAATTTGTTATTCCTCTAAAGGTGATCTCACTGGCAGTGAAGTGGAGGAAATTTAAGGAATAAAGAATTCAAAAATTAAATGATAAAGATGTTTGACTAGATCAAAGGAGAAATACATGTACAACTATGTAAGATGTTTCATGAGCTTGAAGAAGACACAGCTGATTGAATTAATTTTAAACACATGAGTATACCCTTAAAAAAACAATAATGCAGCCTTTGTTACCCTTTTGTTGGCTCTGATTCTTATAGAAAGCATTGCACTTTTAAATGGAATAAGCCTTATCAAGTAGTAGTAAATTTTTTCATTGACTTCAGATTACAAATATATTGTTGTACTATATTTCTTTTCTTTTTTTTTCTTTTAATTTGTGTTTAAGATAGTGTCTGGTTAAGTTGTCAAATTATCCAAATGGGGCTCAAAATTGCAGTCCTCCTGCCTCAACCTCCCCGAATGCTACAAGCACAAAGAGTGTTGGAGTATGTCTTGCAGTCTGCTGGAATATATTTGTTTTCCCACACCACTGACACAGGGCATGCATAAATATGTCAGATCACTCATGAGTCACTATGGATTCTCATATTCACATGTAAGTGTAAATGGAGCACTTACATTGTTGTTCAAAGGAAATTGACTTTACATTTTAATTTGGTGGATTTTCTTCCCCTTTCCCTTGTCCTCCTTCTTCTTCTAGAAAACCCAGTTCTTGCCTGATTTTCTTTTTCTTACAAGAGCAAAGACCTTCTGAAATCACATGAAGATGAGCAGAGATGCCTACTCTGGTAATGAATCCATTTTAGATCTTTTCTAAATATTGACCTCATTTATCAGCAATTCATTTCTTGATCTGTATGCAGAGGCCTTCCATCTTTCTACTGGAACTTCATCATAGCAAAGAATATCTTTTAGGTTCCTTTTAGGTGTGGCAATGTACTCACTTATACTGAATGCGTGGGTGCAAGCCAAGAAGGTTAGGGAAGAACCTTTATATATATATATATATATATATATATATATATATATATATATATCCATATATATGTGTATATATACATATATATATCCATATATGTATGTGTATGTATATATATATATATCCATCAAAGAACTATAGATTCCCTCTCATTCTACTGAAACAGTTTATATACAGCTCTAACTCTGTCATAGGAAGTTCTTGATTCACCACAGGTTTTTTTTTCAACATGTCCTGGGCTAACTTTCCTTCTTCCTGTAGGTGACTGAAAAAAAATGAAATTCTATCTGTCCTCCACCATTCTGGGAATGGCAACACAAGGACAAATCCCATTATTTAGGTGAATTTTAAATTTACCTTTATAGAGATCTTTTGATAGTGAAGGACATCAACGGTTTCTCAAACAATCAAGGATATTTGATTCTGCTCTAGCATATGGCTAAGGCAGAAGCTCCTTAGAGCCAGCTGCCTTGGCAATGACATCAGTGTACTGGGAATAGAGACTGGATTATACACAATAAATTAAAAGGAACCATAACCTTGGGAACTTACACATGGAAAAACCATTTCAGCTTAGGGATATAAACCAGCAAACTGTCATTCCAAAGGGGACAAAGACCCATCAAATTATGCAGAGCCAGTTTCCAATTGTAGCTCTAGTAGGATAAAAGAAACAATAAATTAATTGTAAGCCCTAGAATTCTTTCAGACTGTGTTTCAGTGGAGTCTTCAGGAAGACAGTATTGATAGGCTACATATAAGAGGGAATTCATTGAGATAATAGGCTATCAGAATCATGAAGCTGTTTTTAAGACAGAGAACCAGAGCAGTTGGCAGTGTGGCTTAGTACCTGTCTCTGGATGCTTAAGAACAAAGAAGCCAATGGAGTAGATGACAGTGAAAGGCCAAAGGTGCAAGAGTCCCGAGGAATCTGGTGCTACAAGTCCCAGAGTCCTAGGGAAGAAGAGTCTGGATAAAGGGAGAAGAGTAAGTTGCTTGGGGTAGAGGTGGGGTAGGGAGGCAGCAATTCCCTTTTTGTCTTTTTTGTTTTCAGTCAAGGGTCCCAGCTTACTAGACAGTACTGAGCAACACTGAGAAGATGTCTTCCCTGTTTGTTACACCAACTCACCAAGCTTCTCTGGACACACCCTCACAGACAGACCCAGAGAACTACATGTCACAAGCCACTTAGGTATGCATCAACCCTGGCAAGTTGACACCTAGAATTAACCCTCACCACCTTTTATTTATTTAGAAACACAAGAAGATCTTTTGGACTGAAGTTTTGCAACAATTCAAGTACAAAGCTAGAAACTACAAGAAATTTTCATGAAGGCTGGTAATTCTTAAGTTTAAAATGCAATTACTCATGGATTAGGTATCACCTTCACATAGTTTTTAAAAAAGGTCTTATCAATAATGTTGACCAAAAAATATTGACAGCAAGTAATTCTCAATATTATAAAACCTTTTGGTGGTTTCCAATTCCTAGAGTACAAAGTCACAGCATCGTGAGGGTCAAAAATTTACCTCAGAGGGTAATTCTAGACAGATTCCGACTATCAAGCTTACCCTTGTTAAAAATAAACTACTTGTGCAAATCAAACTACATCAAAACAGTAATGCCTTATCAGAAATTAGTGGAGCAGCATATCAGGTGCATTTTAAATTAGTGCAGATTTCTTCTAAATAACATGCATATTGCAGAATATTCTGAGATAATTTCTGGGTAATGGCTTCTTCATTTACAGGGGTCAGAAATCTAACTCAGTCACATTCAGCAATTAAAAGGATAAAGAATATGGATAAAGGGATAAAAACAAATAATATAGGTTTACTTATAGATAATCTCATGGGCCTTGCATTTCATTATTACGCATAGAATTAGAGGAAGGCCTATAGGTACTTAGACCTGAGATATTAGAACCCTAGCTCCCCAAAGAAGAGAGAGTTATTCGTCAAATGCCCAGATTCTGGAGGAAGAATGCCTGGTTCTGCTCTTCATTCTGTTTTTATTAACTTTGAGAATTGGATTTTGCTTCACCTATCCATTTCTTCCTATTTACAATGGTGGTAATAGCAGTAGTGACCCTACGGTTTCCTGAGAAGATTGTGTTTATACTTGATAAGAAATTATCATAAGTGTATTAAGAGGATTTATTCTGCTTTTCAGTGGAAGTTATTCTTATTCTGTTCTGCAGAGAAACTTTCTCCACATAGCAGGTGTATAGCTAGCACCAATTCATAATTACAAAACAGGGAGAGTTTTATTCATTTACAGTTTGTGTGGCAGCTCAGGAGAAGGAGTCAGTTCGGCTTTATTTGAACCCAATGTTTACCTTTTGAGCCAAAAATGGTTCCTAGAAGGGCAGAAAATTGGACTAGATCATAAAGCAAAGATAAGGATAAACTCTGATATGAAAGGAAAGCTCTTTACTACTGAACTATAGCTACAGCCAAAAAACTTAACATTTTCATGAGGTTTTTTTTTTTTTTTTTTTTTTTAATTGCCCCCTCCTCTGGAGAATGAAAGAATTATAAAAGCAAGGACTTTGAGAATCTCAGTACCCCCAGTGGCCAAGAGACTTCCATGCAGTCCAAATTCCCATGGCTTCCATAGAGTCCTAGTTCCAAAGATCTCTGTGGCATGCATAAGCAAATGAAGGAAGTTACCTGCAATCAAACCTAGCAAGTGGTGATGTGATCTGTCAAACCCACAGTGCTCTCTGACCCTCCAGGCATACTTTCAGTCACTTAGCCAGTACAAAATAATATACTAAATTTCTCAAAGGAACTTAGATAAAAAGATTATTTTTTCTTTTTTAATGTACTTGGAACAGGGTCTCACTAAACAGCTCAGACCCTCAGTGATCATCCTGTTTTCTGCCTCCCTAGCACTGGGATTACAGGTGTGTGCCACCATGCCTGGTCTCAGTAGCTGGCTCAGCACACTCGGGGGCAGGGCTGCTGCAGCATGTGGTACTAGGGATTGAATCCAGGTCTCTATGCTTGCCTATGTAGGTGCTTAGTCTGCTGAGCTATCTCAGTGGCCCTTCATTTTTTTTCTATTGAAAGCCTCAGTAAAAATACAAATATCTCACCTAGAAGAGCAATACATTGAGTACATTAACAGCCATTATCATATCAACTTTGGCCACACTCCCCTATTTGCAAAGATAGCTGGTATAAAGCAACAAAACACAGGACAAGGATATTGAAATGGGAAATGGGAGAGGTGCAGTAGGTTAAAGTGTGTTTCTATAAACAACTGAACAATTCTTCAGCATAGACAAGAGTCTGCTGAGAAATGGAAGACATTCAGGACAAAGGACCCTGCAGGGGAGAGGAACTGGTAAGGGAGGGTGAGGAAGTGGGTAGGAGAGAACCAGTGACTCTTGGTCCTGATCGCCAACCTACTTGGTGTTCTCTTCAATGGAATGATCTCAGCCTCACCCACAAAGTCCTCTGAGCTCCAGAGCTTCTCTGGAGGCTCCAGAAAGGGATGAAAGAACTTGATGATCTTGTCTGGCAGCACGTTTTGTGGACAGTTTAGCTGAAGGAAGGCATCTGTTTCATGCCAAGTAACACATTCCCTTGCTTACAAGTAGCAGAAAGTGGGGGTGAGGCAGGGTAGTACATGGCCTCCCAATAAACTCTGTGCTGTGGATGGAGCACTGGAAGAAGTAAGAATGAGCAATTGGTTCGTCTGTTTAAAATAAGCAGATTAACTGGTTTGAGATAACTGTTTTAACATTTACTTAAATGACTCGCTCAAATCAAATAAATACTGGATTGACAACCAAAGTTGTGATTAAATGGGGCTGGTTTTAAAACCTGACTTGGAGAAAATATGCCCACAAATACATTTCCATGCATTTGTATTTTACAAATAAGTGGGTGTGGATGCATTCACTGTCAACTGAAATACCCATCATTTTTCCCTACAATTTCAAAAGCATACTTACTTGAAACAATCTGTCTTCCTAGACGAATCCAGAAAGGAAAGAGGAAGAATGGGTGCAGAAAGTGGGAAAAAAAAAAGCACAGAAAAGCAAATTGGTAGATGAGAGAAGAAAGATGGGTAGGTAACGTTGAATTCAGGACAGTGATTTTACAATAAATGCTACCCCGCAATTTCCTCAGAGATCTGAGAGGAGGTCACGTCCTAGTCTGCCTTCTTTGAATATATCCAAACTACAGCATTGGAAAGAAAAATATGTTAAGTATCTTTGAATACTTTAGGGGCCATGACTCAACATAAAAGGAGCTATAATGTACTGGCCCATCCTTCCTGACTCTCACCAAGCCACTGTGTCTTTATTAGTAGGCAGTAGATTTTTTAAAAATATGTTTATTAATGATATACTAATTAATACTGTCCTATTTTATGATGCTTTAGATCTGGTGAAATTAAATGAAACGATTCAGATAATGATAGTTGTTACAAAAGAGAAAAATAGATAAAATTTAAAATTAAAAAAATAGAAAAGTAAAATAGAACTAGAGATGAGGATGAACATAAAGGTATATTGGTGGGATCCAGAAGGCTGTAATGAGTACTATGAGTATGATTGTGAATTGTCATGATAAATCACCTGGTAGTTCTCAGCAGGAGAGTGACACCTATATTTAAGTTCTGACTGCCACTGAACACTAAGACTAGGAAAAGAGTGGAAACAGGACTGTAATTCACATCTCAGTGAAGATACATGTGATAAAACAGAGGCATGTTTTCTATAGAAAACTCATGAAAACTTGAAATGATGTTGACCAAAGGACATTAAATTTCAGTTTGGTAGGATAAGTAAACTCAAGAGGCCTGTCATAGAACTTTTTTTTTTTTTTTCATAACCAGGGATTGAACTCAAGCCCTTGAGCTTGCCAGGGAAGCACTTATTCCACTGAGCCATCTCCCTGGCCCCTGTCATAGAACTTTGATGACTATGGTTAATAATGCACTATTGCCTATCAAAATTTACAAGGGGATCAGAATTTTTATGGTAACCATGAAAAATATGTTTATGTGAGATCATGAATGTGTTAATCAGCCATATTGTGACAATCATTTCAAAATACAAACATAGATCAAAACATCACTTTGTACACTATGAATATATAATTTTTATTTGTCAAATGGGTACCTCAGTGAAAGCAAGGAGAGAAAGCAGGTTTCATAATGTATATGGGTGACGGCGATGAAGTCCTATTACAGGAGAGAAAAAGTGATGATGCAGGAAAAATGGGAAAGAGTTGTAGGCTGGATAGCATCCTCTCCACCCATGTCTTGCAGTTTTCCCAGTAGAAATATAAAAGAAATTTGGAAGACACCTATATTGTCTCAAATTTGGAAGACACCTATATTGTGTCATTATTTGTCTCATTTATGCTGAAGAATATAAGAGTCATATACGTATTTCAAGATGTGTGGTTCTTTCCTCCTCTAGTTCTTTTGTTTGAGGCTCCACATTGCTTTGAAATGAAGCATCATGGTGCACAGAACCAACCTGTGGCCGTGTCTGTTTAATTCTGTTTTCACTCACCTACATGAATGTGAATTCTAAGGAAACAGAAATTTATTTATTTATTTATTTATTTATTTATTTATTTTGTATTTAGTACAAGGTCTACAGGGCCTACAGGGTCACACTATGGAGATTGGACTCATAGTAATCCTCCTGTTTATAGGCTCCCAAGAGCTGGGATTAAAGGCGTGCCCCACCACACCCAGTCTTAATCAACATCTCAATGTCCCCTGGGGACACTGGCATGGAAATAGAATTTTATATTCTATCAGTTGGCCAAGTAATACTACCAATTTGTATGCTACCAATAAATACATTTTTAATCTTTTTAGAGTTCAAAATAGTATTAATACTGAAAAATTACAGATATAGAATTTCACTTAACAAGGTAATATTAATTTTACAGTATCTGTTGTAATGCAGTGTTGTCTTCTAACCAGTAATTCATATTACCAGATACATGCATGCAAAATTGGAAGAAGAAAGAGAAAAATAAAGAAATTTGAACCAGTGAGATAGCTCAGCAGTCTAAAATGCCTGCTCAGGAAAGCTTAGGCAAAAGCACAGAGACCACCATTTGATCCCCAGCACCACATGCCGAACCAGCCCCAACCCCAGGGCAGGCTAAGCTGGCCACACACACACACAAAAAAAAAATAAATATATAAGAAATTAAGAGGAGAAAAAGGAGAAACAATTGACAAAAGGAGACAAACCAAATTAAGAAGACAAATACATTTTTTTTGTGTGAGTAAATGACTTTATTAAGGGTTGACTAGAGCAGTGAGAGGCTCGCAGGCTGTCTTGCTCCCAAAGTCCCTAATCCTCCATGCTAAATTACTGACAAATACATTTTTAAAAAGCCAAATATATATATAGGCTTAATTAATTTTATTAATTAATAAACAAATTAATTAATTTTATTTTTCAAAATAATTAATTTTATTACTTTATTATTATTAATAATTAATACATTAATTTTATTAAATTAATTTTTATTTTAAATAATTTTATTAAAAATTAATTTTATTTTTCAAAGCCAAATCATGTCATTTTTAGAAGACATTTAAAAAGGAAATTAAATTCAATATTTGTAGCACCAGGACATAGAGCGCTATGAGTTTTAGAAAATATCCCTCTTAGATAAGGGTGGACCACTATACATTATTTGCTATGTTTTGCCTTCACCAGCATGTAAGCTGCATGCATGCATGTATTCTTTTATTCCATTAATTAATTCATCTCTGCATCCAAATGGTTAGAAGAGAGCCTAGCACAGATTTGCCAATGAATAAATACTCTTACAAAGTTGATGAGTCTATGTAGAAAGAGAAGCCAAGAATAAATTATATTCTATGACTTTATGAAAGAAAGAACAGACTATGAAAGCTTCATGTCTTGAAGGAAGCTCTATGTGCTGGAGGTGAAGGGTGTCAGAGGGATGGCCAAGAACACCTCTGAAATGTGTCATCAGTTCCTTGCCCTGGAAGGTGACCAGGTGTGAAACTCATCATTTTTTTTACTCGTTTTCTTATTTTTGATCCTAGCTGATATACCAGAAAAAGATTGCTGTAGTGGCTATCTCCCAGCTACAAAGATTACACCTAGCAAATAATGGGCTCACTGTTTCAGGTATCCAACTGCCACAATAAACACAAAGCAATTCTGAGGAAAGAGGTAACATTTCCTGGGTCTCTGCTTTCAGCTTGGGTCACCTCCTATTTGTCATTTTTCTGGGCCTCTTTTTTTCTGGGAAGTCAAAGCTCTTGTAAAACCAAACTTAACCTGTCAAAGAATTAAAATTTATTTTCATCTTTTATATAAACCAGAACTATTTAACCCACATTTGTACATATGATTGTCAAAATCAAATTAGTGAACACATCTATCACTTCCCCAGTTACCTCTTATTGCTTGTTTTGTGATGAAGATATTTAAACAAATTTCAAGTATAGTTATCCCTCAGTGTCCAGTGGGATTGCTTCTAGGACCCCCTGTATATGCCAAAATCCATGGATATTCAGGTACCTTGTACAAAATTCCATGTTAACATTGGTATACGTGTTGTAGGGTAATAATAAACTTCTAGAGAGTTCACAACCTAAGTTTGCAAATCAAAAATTAGAGAAAAAGAAGGGCTGCAAGGACAGCCAACAGTTTGGCCCTAATCTTTCAAGGTCAGTGAAGACTCAGGACATAGGAGAACTTATACTGTAACATAATGTAACTCAGTTATGTCCCAAATTTTCTGATCAAGGAGATTATGGAGCCACGGAGGAAAGTGATTGATGATATGAAGTGTGCCTAAAGAGAGTCACATGGAGAGAAAACATTCTCTCAGGCTTTCATAGAGAGTAAAT
>NDGN011530297.1:2265-13001 GCA_002564285.1 Tympanoctomys barrerae
TCTCTCTCTCTCTCTCTCTCTCTCTCTCTCTCTCTCTCTCCCTCCCTCCTTCCCTCCCTCCCTTCATTCCTTTCCTCTTTGCCTCTGCCTCTTCTCTTTGGCTATAAATTTCTTTCAACAGAAATTATTTGGGGGAGTAGAAAGGTCTTGGCTATTCATTCTGCTATAAAGTCCATCAGGTGGCTAAATGTTTCTGACATATTTAGCACTTTATAAACCAAGGAAAGGAGAAAATTAATATTATCTATTGTATGTTTGATATAATTCTAGACATCCTGTAATGTGTTTTATATACATTAATCCATTATTTGGATCCTTTTATCTCAGTATTATGATTGTGCCAAATGATAGATTAAATATTCTCTGTCCTTGAAAGGGCTATATCTGAGCAAGCCCATATAACCAATAAAGAGTAAGACCTGAATTTGCACTCAAACCTAAAATAATCCCAGGCTCTTCATCTAAAAACTTCACCAGGCTGTCTCTATAATGTGTGGACAAACCATATTCACTTTTGGAACAGTGTTCCTACCTCTGAAATAGGCCAACTCATCCTTGGTCAGTCCTGAATTCAGTGAGAAACCAAAGAAGAATATTTTATCATAGTTATGAGGCCTAGAATCTCATACTGATTCATGGTTTTTAGGAACATAAATTGCCACACATAAATTATCAACTCAATCTGTGCAAAGATTACCCTATCATTATAGACTTTGGGTAACATGACCTCAAGCTGAAGCCCTGTATAATTTTCCAAGACAACTAACTCACTAAAGAACATCTTTCAGTAAGTCTGGTGATAATTCTACTCCAGGGAAAGCCAATGGACTTCAGATGTCAAAATCATGCCTTATGAGAGACTCCTGCAGTAAGCCTCCAATCTCTTGCCAGGTGTTATGGAACATGGTGAGAGAAAAAGAAGAAAAAAGACAAGAGACAAAATAGTAGGAGACTAGGGATTTGAGATGTTCACTTTTTCACAAGGAACAAAAGGCTATGGACCAGGTAGAGCCTTGGCATTCATTCACTGATTAGAGAATTATGGAATGACTCAGAGAATAGAGGTGATCTTATGCTAAGAAGGATCTTGTCATGCAGCATCTTAGCCTTAGCAGTTTTAGTCTTAGTTTGGTCTTAGTCTTATCTTAGTGATCTTAGTCTCAGTAGGTGGTAGAGGATAGCCCACTCTTAATGAAATAATGAAAAATTTCAAAAGGGTGAAACCAATAGATAGTATCAAGCCTCTTTTATCCTTCAGAGAAAATTACAAAACTGGCCTTGTGGGTTGTAGTCACCAACAATGTTTCAAGCCTACAATTGTGTTTGCAAATTTCCAGCCAATGCCTGCCTATTCATAGGAGTACGCATAGTGCTATAATGAAGCCAACTTCATATGGGAAGGACACCAACCCATTGTAGATAAGAGCCACAGTTTCTTGTATCAAACTGAAATCTCTCTGCTTATGCCAGTCAGTCCTATTTCTATTCCTTATGTTCTTATAGACAGACTCTAATTCCTCTGTATCAAAATACTTCAGATAATTGGAGAAGGCAGTGCTATGTCCACTGAATCTTCTCTTGAAGGTAAGCATTACAAATTTCTCTAATCATTTCATATATGGTGTAGTTTCTAGAGACTTCTTATCCTATACCTAGACTTTGAATTTTCTTTAAATTTATCTTACAGTACCCGGAACTTAGAACCACATCACTTAAAATAGTTAGCTCAAAATAGAAACCACTAACTTCCCTATTCTAGTCATTGAATGAAGCCTAAAATTACATGTGTTTTATTTCTTTAATGTTTTTAGTAACACAACACAATTTCATCATATAGTGCAAAATGTCACTTAAGATTTGTTTTTAAAAAATACTATTGCTAAATAATGTCTTTCTCTCTTTCTAAATACTTTTTCTTAATTGAATATTTATATTTTGAGATAATTGTGGTTCATATGCATTTGGAAAAACATAAGCCAGAAATATTGGTGGATTCACATACAATTGTAAGAATAAGAGTAAATAATAGATGGAAAAATTGTGCATGTTCTTCAGACAATTTCCTTAAATTGTGATATTTATAATATCACAATCAGGATCTTATGTGAAATAATGAAGACAAAGGACATTTTTAAGGGTGTATTTGTAACACATAATAGTGCAGTTCATTCTGATGAATTTTTACATGGATACAGCATATCATGAGCCTCATTCCCCTCTAGTGCCCCGCACCCCTGCTCCAGACTCTTCTCTATCTCCTGACATCTTCCATTGTCCTAGAGAGAGTTGTTGCTCTGCCTTTCGGTTCACTCAGTCACCTTAGAACCCCAAATCTGAGCTGGGTTCAAGAAAATGTATTACTTTCTTAATTATTAAGCTTTTCCTTTTAGTTGGGGTGGAGTCAATATTATAACTTTTTAGTCCCTAAGTGGAAATGGAGCTCTTCATATGTCATAATCAGTTCACAAACAACACTAAGTAGGTAGAAAAAAATTATAAGTAAAAATGTAAAGTATTTTATTTATTTTTATTTAATTTTTTGGCAGAACCGGGAATTGAACTCAGGCCCTTGCACTTGCCAGGGAAGCACTTATTCTACCGAGCCATCTCCCCGGCCACCTAAAATATTTTAATAGACACAATTAAGAATATAAATAAGCAAGTCAAAGAATAAGAGGTAATGATTCTTATATCACCAATAATCCAAAATGGCTCATATCCAAACTGTATAAAGAAATCCCACAAATTAAATATTAAAAAACACAAAAAACTCAATAGAAAAATGGACAAGGGTAAACAAACAATTTATAAATGAGGATATTCAAAAAACCAGTAAGGATATTCTTTTTAAAAAAATATTTATTTATTTGGTACAAGGTCCTAGACTCCGAGTGCTCCTCCTCCTTCAGCCTCCCCAGCACTAGGATTACAGGCTGTGCCACCATGCCCACCATACCCAGTTTCAAGGGCCTGTGAAGGGCTCCAGGGTCAGCTCAGCATGTGGTACCAGGGATCAAACCCAGGTCCTTGCACTTGCCAGGCAGGTGCTTCGACAACTGATCCATCTCCCCAGCCCCAGCATACTCTTGATTGTTAAGGTACATAACCTTATGATCTGGAAAGTGAAAAAGAAAACCATAAGGGGTATCAGTCTATATAGAGAGTTGTTAAAATTAGGGATACTGATAGATCAAGTGTCTGATAACGTCTCATACTACCATTCGGGGTGTGTATTCACGCAGCCATTTTGGAAAATGGTTTGCAATCATCTACTAGTGTAGAGCATGTGTATCATTACTGTGTCTACACAGCCACCTGAAACCTCATGCAGCCATAGGTAGAGCTTTCTCAGAGCTGGCTGAAGCCAGAATGTGTGACTGCCTTAGGCGCAGTGCTAAGATTAAGGTGTTAGGATTAAGGACGGGTAATTTCTACATCATTCCACCTACTGGTTTGACATTTTCCTAATGCCAGTTCCCTAGCATCTAAAAGACAGAAAGAGGCTTGCCCTCTCCTTTCCTTGTTTGCTTTACTGTTTTCTTGCCATGAACTGGTTGTGTCCTGCACTGCCCCTCTGCCAAGCCACACTGCCTTGAAACAAGCCAATCATGGGCTGAAGTCTCTATAAACTGAGAACTAAATAAACATTCCCCCTTCAACTCTGCCTGTCTGGTATTTTGTCTTAGCAATGAGAGAAAAGTAACTAAGACAATGGGCATTCATTATTCTTTTCTGTTTTAGTCACTGGTCATTAGGATAAAATACCTGAGCCCCAGGACTTAAAGGAGTAGAAATTCGTTTTGATTCTTATATTTTGGACAATTCAGCCCATTGTCAGCTGGCTCAGGGGCAGGAAGGGCTAGTTGGAGGGTCTGAGAGAGGAAGATGCTGAATTCCTGGTGCCCAAGAAACACAGTGGACAAACAAGGCTGGGAGGAAGCTGTGCTGGTGATTCCAAGAAACCCACTCTTCCTCTAAGCCCCACCTCATCCACACAGCTATGAACTCATGAGTGGACTAATCTCCTGATGAGGAGGGTCCCCCAGAATCAAATCATGGTCCATACACATGAGAGTTAAGGAAAATATTCTGAAACAACACTCTTAGGTATGTGAGAAACATAATGGAGTAGGCAAGGATGCAGGCAGGGGTCTGTGTGAATTTGTGTGTGAATATTTGTAATAGTACACTCATAACAGCCAAATTCTTGAAACAACCCAAATAAATCATACTGAAATGATAGTGAACTATGAGGAATTCAGCCTACTGAATACTAACGAGTACTGACACCAAGCTATACTTACACTTGATACTGAATTTGTAAATTCAGTATTACAAGATACTGAATTTTGAAAAAGATAAGAACAAATATCTCCTTGTTGTTTGTTTTTCAATAAAATTAATTTAAAAAAACCAAATGAATATGTAGCTTTAAAATCTACCTATTCAACTTTTAAAACAATGCAAAATGAATCAAGGGTGCTTGATGTCAACAAAAGTTAGCCCGGGGCAGAGGTGGGTGCTGAGAATAGACAAAGGCTGGAGCAGTGGTGCTCTGCGATACAAGCCATGTTCTAGCCATTGATTTGGCTACAAGGATGTGTTTTTTTTTTTTTTTTTTTTTGTCAGAATTTACTGCGTTGGGCACTTATTATTTCTGTACTTTCGCAGTTTAAGTTACCCTTCAATAACAAAGTTTATATAAATCTCCCCTTTTTCCCTCCCCTCTGCCCCCAACTAGGGACAAATGAATGATGGGTGAATGAAGTTTTCAGGAGCTCCGCTCTCGACATTTGCTGAGGTTTCAGTGGCATGCATTAGTCATGTCGTAACTGCTTATTTTTGAGTTCTTTGTGACAGCTTTAGAGAGCCATCCTCTTACATGGCTATAAAAACCACACTCAAGAGCTACAATGTTTTTACAATATCATGAAAGCAACATCTTAAGGTTTATTTTCCTCAGTCCACAGTATACTTCTCAATTTTGTGTTTCCAGCAACAACATGCTTCTCCAGTTGTATCGAACACTTATTTATGTTCATGGTGCTCCAGCCTGATGAAATCATGACTCAACAGTGAGCATGTGAAATACCCAGTAATGGACACCTGCTCTTCTGAAGCTCTGGATTTTCTTCTCACAGTGGATAGATTTGGCTGGGAAATATATTTTGCTTCAGAGCACTTAGCAGACTATAAAAAAGGTAAGGCAGGTGTCAGGCGCGATCCTCTACTGGGGCTTCTTAGGGTGAGTGTCTTCATGAGAAATTATATTCTGCAATAGGGTGAAACTCCTAATCCCTCTTGCACTTCTGCCCCAGGCCTGTTTCCCTTTCTCCGTTGTAGGGAGCATTGTGAAATAGCTCTCTGTCCATTGTCCCTGGTCTTACAAGTGTCATTAAAAGGGAAAAGGGATGGGGTAAATGTCACTTAGATTACTGGCTAGTTGACTTTGAAATAATCAAAATGGATATGGCTCTAATCTAATTACCAAGTGCTATAGGACAGAGTTTCTCCTGAAGAGCACAAGGGAGATTTGAGGCATGAGGAGACTGTGAGGCTGGTTTTGAAGATGGGTAGAAGCATATGCTAAGCCTAGAAAGTGGCCTCTAGTTGCCAAAAGTAAGACCTGACTTAGAGCTTATAAAAGGGGTTAGTTCTACAATGGTAATGAACTGAACTCTTGCTGCAATCTCAACAAACTTCAAAGTGGATTCTTTAGAGCCTCCTAATAAATACCCAGCCCTCTGACAACCTGACTCTGATCTTGGGAGACACTGTTCCCATTCCAGTGTCATCTAAAATTCATGTATTGAAATTAATCCCCAAAGCAACAGTGTTGTTGAGAAGTAACACTTTTAAATGAGATTTTACAAACTCTTCCCCCAGGTTGGATTGACGTGAGTCCAGCCCTTTTTTCTTTCTCAAATCTTTGCTTTCTTGCTTTCCAATTTTGATCACACAGTGAGTCAGACTCCTTGATTTGGGACTTCCCAGGTGATTGAACTGTAAACAATGAATCTCTGTTCTTTGTAAATTATTCAGTCTTGGGTATTCTGTTGTAAAAGCTAAAATCAGACCCTAAACAGAGAACTGGGTCAAACCTGTCTGGACATCTGAGATATAGAACCCTGAGGTAATAAATGGGTAACTATTATCTAACTTGATCTTTTTTTTAACTTGATCTTTGTAAATATAATCATGAGCTAATAAATGATTCTGCTTAAATTGTTAAATTTGTGATAATGTGTCTTGCATCAGTAGAAAATGAATACACCTTCTAGATTTGGAATTCATCATGCTTTTCCTTGATTTCCATATATAGGAAACAAATGTGCATGTGTGACATTCATGATTTTTATAGATTTGTAATGAAAATGTAAAAGTAATTGTTAGAGGCATATTGCAAATTCTTGTAAATGTTGAGCAAAGCTTGCAAGTTGAGATTATTCTTTCAAAGCCCTTTGACCACATATGCCAAATCAAGTTTTACTCTAAGCTCAAAGATCTTTTTTCTAATTACTTCTTGGGACTGTATTCATTAGCTCAGAGTAGGTACAGAGTGCTAACTAAATGGCACGCCTCTTGCTTCACACTCCATTTCCTAAGCATTATCTGATGCAATCCTTGTGGTGACAGCCCTGAGAAGTAGTGATTGTTATGCTTAATGTAAAGGGGAGAAGCTTGAGATTTAAAAAGCTAATAAGTGTTGTTCAAGGTCACAGGGCTAATAAAACCCAGAAGTGGGATTAGAAACCAGTCACTCCAATTTAAGTGCTTTACTCAGAGCTGACATACGTTGCTGTCTCTCAGTTCAGCAATGATAACTGTCCTAGGAGTATCATATCATCCCTCTCAACTTTTTGGATAAAATTTCAATTGATGTAATGATTATTCTTGCCCATTGTGTCAGAGCAAGTGAAGTTAATCTAAAAATCCCCTGATAAACCTCTTATTTGTATCTAATAAGTGTTATGAGGATAATTTACTCTTTTAGCAGAAATATATATTTTGCTCTGTTGGGCATCAGATTCCTCCCTTCAAAAGACTTACATTCTGGCCATCAGGAGGCTGAGGGAGACAATCATAATAACTTGCTTACAGTGAAGAATTTTAGTCCATCTGCTTCTGTGTTTTCTCCATATATTTTTAAAATAAGCATCTCCATACTGGAATTAAGTCAAAGCATTTCTTTATTAAAATAAAGGGGTAATTTTCAGCAAACATGCTGCAAATGTCTTCAGGTAGATTCTGATGCTTTAAATTGTTTCTACTCTATGAAGAATTTTCTCTCCCTTTTCACCACAATGCACCCGAAGATGTTTTCGTGATATGCGATTCACTTCAACTGAAGGCTCTGGTACAGATTTGGACTTGCAAACGAACTATTTGGATTTATGTGCAGAGGTGAGAGAATTAAAGTATACTAGATGCTAAGATGTATTAGATGAAATGAAAAAATAAGGAAGATTAAATGTACATTCACTATAAAATAATTAACTGAATATCTTTTTCAATTTATTTTATTATTAGGGAAGGAATATTAGAAATCATTGGAAAATCTAACACAAACTACTTCCAACTAGTAGATGATGCTTTATCCATATGAGCTAACATCATTAACTTATTTGTCTGGATAATACAAAATAACTACTAGAGTTCTTATCTTCATAGTACACCTCTTAGTCATGAAAAGGAGCATCAGGGCTGGGGAGATGGCTTAGTGGAATAAGCACTTCCCTGGCAAGCGCAAGGGCCTGAGTTCAATCCCCGGTTCTGAAAAAAAAATCTACTTTAAAAAAATTTAAAAAACAAAAGAATAATGTGTTTGAGGAATCTTTTAAATATTTCAATAGGTTAATATGGGAACAATTCTATAATGTCCCATGCAGTCACATTACATGATTATTTTATATTAGACTTCTAATAAAAACTGGAGATATTTATCATCTGGATACAAACATCAACTGAGCTCAAATCTCACTAAATTTAGTTGAGTGAAATATGAAGTTTTAAAATATTCAACCAACCTCTCGAAAACTTTTTAGCGTTGTCAGGAAAGACCACATTCATTAGCCTTGAAGAACACATAAAGCTATAGAAAGAGTCTATATCATCAAATCGTTCATGTATCTGTAAGAAATGTTATTCATTATAAAATGAGCAGTATCTTATAAGAAGCAATTTGTTATTGTTTCTACTGCAGAACACATTATTTATTGACCACCACATATTCTATAATATAAGGACTACTTCACTTAAAAAAAAAACATCTGATAGGAACTTTTATGTCTTTGAAATAGTAACTTAGAACAGTTATTCTTGTCTATAAAGTGATTTTTCTTGAATATTATATTCCTTAAAGTCCCAGCATAAGGAAAAGTAGATTCATGAAATAAAAATGTTTTTTGTTTGTGTTGCAACTTCAAGTTGATACTCTTACTGATGCAACACTAATTTTAAATGAAAAGAAAGTATTAAAAAAGAAAGAAAATATTATAACAAAATAATATAGTCTCTTTTCATGGTTGTGATTGAATTTAATTAATTAGATTTAACATAGCTAATCTGGCTTACCCCACAGGAATCACTATACAACTTAAACTATGTTGCTGAGCATACCACATATATGATGTGCTCTACATTTATACAATGACATATTGTAACATTCCCCAACTCACAATTAAGTACAAAAGTAGATCACTAAGCAATAAAATAGTGTTTGACCCAGTGAACACAATGGGATCCAATTGAGAATTCATTGTACTTACACATTAGCAAAGCACTAGAATACTATGAACCTTGATCTTTCACTAACTCCATGATGGACAAGGTGGCCATGCTCCAGTTTTGAGCCATTTACCTCCTTGTGAGGTTAGGGGGGTTCGAAAGCCCTCTAAGCCACATTTCTGTAGCCCTATGCTCAGTTCTTTTTATTTGTTTGGTTGAGACATGGTCCTACTATGAAGCCCAGGCTGATCTTGAACTCAGGGTGATCTTCTGGCTGGGGTTATAGGCGCGTGCCATCATGCACAGATGCTCATTTATTAAAGTTCCTTTTTGTGTTTGTTTAGTTCTGGGGACAGGGTTTTGCTGACTTGCCAGAGCCAGGCTCACATTTGGGATCGCCATGCCTCTGCTTGAAGGCACTTTGTTTCTGAAGTTTTATCTTTTATCAGTACATGTTTGTAACACCTAACATTTACATTACTCAGGGGGACTTGATATATGCAGACAACACACACCAATTCTTATTCATGTTTCTTTCCTGTCTCTTCCTTGTCCCTTCATCTCTCAGTCCCCTTCCCATTTCCAAAATGCCTATCTCCCTATTACCTATTACCTATTTTCTAAGTTTGCCTTTTATTTATATGTTGGATTTACCATATAAGAGAAAGCATGGGATATTTGAGCTTGTGTGTCTGCTTCATTTCACTTAGCGCTATGATCTAAAGGTGCATCCATTTTTCTACAAATGAATCAAGTTTATCTTTCACAGTAGAGTAGTCTCCATTGGGTATAAACACCACATTTCCTCTTTTCTTCATTGCTGAGGGACACAGACTTTGCTCACAAGACTGAGCTATGTTGAGGTGTGCTGCCAACTCATGGGTGTGTGTGTGCTTTACTAAGGCCTTTAACTTCTTCAGGAAGGTAACAAAAGTTACTTTTGAAATTGTATTAGCTGTCAAGTTTTCCACTGTTCCAAGAAAGTTGTGCAGGGTTTCTCTTTCAGCTTAAAACCCTCTGAATCATTCATGTTCTATTTAATAAATAAGTAACTTTAAGAGGACTTCTTATTAGCCATGTACACCTCACTTCTAAGCTGCAATCAGCATATATAACTAGGAGGATGGTGCTGGCAAAATGTCACATGGATGCTCTTACCTTTCAACTCCAGCCAACACTCACATTCCCATCTCTTTGCCTACTCACTATATCTTGCCTCTGAGCCTTCACAACCAAACTTGTTCCGTCAGTTTTCTCTCTTTGCTATTTTCAGCATCTCCCCTTCTGACCCAGAATTCCCTCCAATATGACTTTTGCTCATCTCCTTGTCCAACATTTTCTTGTGAAAGTGGCAGATTACTTCTCATGTCAATCTCTGTACCTGGCTTACAGGTCTGGCACTTTCCTCCCACCCAAACCTCCCCATCCGAAATCCTCCCATCTGCTATGCTCAGAACATACTCTGTTCTAGTCCGCCTTCCCACTGCCTGCTCCTTCAGCCTTTCCTCAGCTGGTGTTTTGTACTCTTTACAAGTTGATCTTTATGCACACAGTCCATGCTGCTTTCCCTGGGAGCCCACAAGCCCAAGGCCATATCCTCAGAATTGCTCAAACACATTTATCTCTATCCAGTGCAGCTTCCAGCACACCCCCAGATGCTAACGTACCCTACAGTGTGGGCCATTTGGGCTTCTGGTGAGCTTTTCCAGCCACATCTACTCCTCTCAGTACCCCTAGATAGAAATTTAGAATGTTCAGTCTGATTACTTTACTGCCATTAGTACAGCCCTTCAGCGACGTCTCATTGTCTTGAAGAATGCTCAGATCCTCAAAATAAGGCGTGAGATATTCCATAACGTAGCAGGTAGTCTTTTCTTTTACTTTCAATTTGTTATATGTACTTGTTTTTTGATATATATGGTTTTAAAATTAAAATAAGCTGTGAGAAAAGCATTTTCAGCCAGAAAGAATTCTACATGTAGAATCCCATTGTGACAGAATAATTGCAT
>NDGN011530321.1:992-18036 GCA_002564285.1 Tympanoctomys barrerae
TCTTTCTTTCTTTCTTTCTTTCTTTCTTTCTTTCTTTCTTTCTTTCTTTCTTTCTTTCGTGGCAGAACCGGGGATTGAACTCAGACCCTTGTGCTTGCCAGAGAAGCGCTTATTCTACTGAGCCATCTTCCCGGACCCCGATGCAGCGTTTTTCTAAAGTGAATGCTTTCTTATAATTGCTGTGTTCTTTATTCCTTTGACACTTTTAATTTTAAATAAATAAAGCTAAGGAATCTTTTCCTTTTTTGTAGTGCTGCAGATTGAACCAGGACTTTGTGCATTCTAAGCACTGAGCTACATCCCTAGACACCGAGGCATCTTTTGCGTGGCTTTCCATTGTTCTGGGAAGTCTTGGAACCCTAAAAGCCATGGTATTCTAACCTGAGAGCCTTCAGAAGTCTGAAGCACCTAGAAATATTTGCAGGTATTGCTCTGCCTATAGGCACTGTCCTTGTGTGGGAGCCCCTAGTTTTAATACTTTGAATCAATCCAGGCGATTCAAGATCTACTTGGGTGGTTTTTGATTGTTTTGTTCATAGTGACCCTCAGGAGGGTGCAAGAGTTGTTTTTGTTTTTACTATTTATTTCTGGTTATGATAACAGCTGACCTAGGCAAGTACTGTACTAGAATTATGCCCCAGCCTTCCATAACCTGGTCATAAGCGTGTTTTCTGTGGCCATCAGTGCTTTTTAAAACACTGAATTCGTTGCCAACTCTTAACAGTTGGGGGATTTCACATAAAAATCTGGATTCTGTGTTCAAGGAAATAATAACAGAAGATATTGGCCCCAGACCTGCATTTGTACCTGGTGACAGCTGCCTGGAGCTTCCTGGAGGAGCTTCCTGGCATAGAGGTTGTGTCCCCTTGCTGTGGCCAGGCTCTCTCAGTGTGAATCATAGTGCGCCACAGCGTAAATGGCATTGGCCTCTGTTCAGGAAAAGTGGATTCTAGTCTTTTTTCTCCCTAAAGCAACTCTTAGAGCCATGGGCACAGGGTTTCACAGATGATGAAAATTGACAATGAAATTTTACTCAGCTTCAGTGATATCAGCCTAAGTCGTTCAGTGAAGGTGTTAGGAAAAATGGAACCTGAACTGAGCTTGCCCGACAGTTGTCGCGTTCTCCACTGAACTACAGTTGTCTCCTATTATTATTTCATCTGACCTGCCTAGGACAGTGGATCACCTACAGGAAATACCCAGACAGAGCCCGGAACATGCTCAAGAGTGCGTGGGTGCCTGTTGTCAGGGCCCCTGTTCTTACCATTGTCTTTGTGCTTCTTCCTGAATCGCTATGCTGTAGGAAACAGTTCTTGGACTGAGAGCTAAGAAACTGGCAGAGACCCAGGCCCAGAAGCTGTAGGTGAGGCTCCTCTAACTTGAGGAGTTTATCCTGGTCCCTTGTACTCGATCTAGCTGCAAGGGAGTCTGTGATACCCTCCAATGAGTAAGCCATTATCGAGCATGTGGTGTGGTCTGTGAGCCTGGACCACCAACTGAGGCAGAAAGTGCTAGCTGTCCAAAAATGCCAGGTTTCTGTGGGGAGGAAGTGAGCTCTGGGCTTCAAGGGCTGCTGCCACTGTCCAGCTCTGTGATCACCTGCAAGTCCCTTTTGTCTCAGGGCTCTGTCTCTGTTACCATTCGGAGAAGTCGGATAATAACACCATCTTCCAGGTCTGGGAGAGAAATAAATCATGTAGGGTGAGTGCTCTGTAGGGTACAGTGGCCCAGCTATAGCTCTCAAAATAAGCATGAATGAAAGATTCTGGCCACAGATCCCACTTAGCACAGTATTTGGCTCTCAACTTCTCAGGCGATACTGTTGTTTAAAATTGCCAGCATCTGAAGACCGGTAATGCAGACTGCGTGTCGCTTTGAGAATGTGGCTGAATTAATTACAGCCAGGCAGGGGGTGACTTGCTTGAGATTAAATCAGAAGGAATTTCCTGAGTTTGTGGGGTAAAGGAAGCACACAGTGCCTGTTGGAATACTCAGGGTGCTCAACTCCGGCGAGATTCCAAGTGGCTGCAAAAGGGACAGCAAGCCTGGCCCACAGCCCTGCGAGCACTTGGACGTTTGCATGGTGCTTCCTGCCTGGGTTCCTCCTCCATCGGTGGGAAGCGCTGAGACTCAGTTGTCCTTTCTTCCCAGCCAGAGCATTGTCTGTATGCTGCTTGGCTTCTCCTTTCTTCTGACCTTTGCGAGTTCATCCCATAAAGATGCATGTGGTTCTCCAGCGTTCATCTCTGTTCCTGTGCCAGGCTTGGCTGTGCACCAGCAAATCCCACGCTCACACCCATGTGCACATAGACATATTCACACACACACACACACACACACACAGAGTTGTGAGCCTCTCTCTTTGTGGAACTTGCATTCTAGGTGAAGACAGACAATTTAAAGGAAAGGTAGGACATGCAGTCTCTCTCCATTTCTTTCTCTCTTTGTGGGTCTTCCGTTTCTTTTACTGCCTCTGCTGTTTGGGAGTTTGTATGTTCTTTCTGTTTTTGTTGTTTGAGGAACTTGGAGTCTAATTGTGAAAATTCTAGAGAACCTTTTTGAAATGCGTGTCAGGAGGCCAGGGTCGCTGAATATCCCGCAGTTTCAGGAATAAGGTGTCATCTGCTACTCTTTAAGAGTCATGCCAGCAGGTTGGGATGCGGTGGTAGTACTTTCTTCCTGCTCTTTGTACTAAAGCACACATTCAGATTAGTACAAAATGTGGAGACATAGCAGGCTTGAAGTGAATAAATAAGGGAGTGAAGGATGGGGTTCAGATCACTCTCAAGTGAGCTCTGCTTTCTATGGAAGGTGAAAAAAGTAGCAAATAGCTGGTATGTTTTTAAGTTGCAATAACGTTTAATTTGAAGCCAAGGTGAATTANTTTTTTTTTTTTTTTTTTTTTTACCGAAACATGTATGTCTGTTTCAGAACAAATAAAATTTGTTGGCAGTGACATTTTTAGAAAGTATGAAATTAGTTTTGAGTTTGTTGTTCCGGTTGAGAAAAATCTCTTGGCTTGCTGCGAATCTAGCTAGCCTTTAAGGGAGCCACTGTTTACTTATTTATTTATTGTTTTTCCTCTTCTTTCATTTGGATCTTGACTTAAAGAGTCCAGATGTCCGTAAACCTTACATAAAAATTCTAGTGTTGCTTGGGAATTTAAGGGACCCCATTCATTTCTCAGTGGCTGGTTCGAACTTTAATGAACATCAGGAAGCATGCAAACTAATTTTTAATCTAACTGAACTTCAGTGTAAAGGTGACGGCTAATGCACTGAAAATGTCCTGGTTTGAAAGACATTTAACCTGAGTGGTAATGATTTTGAAAGTAGCTTATTGGGAAATTTTCCCACGGTTAGATTTTGGTGCTAAAGATAGCGTGTGCTTCAGTGTTCTCCCACTTTACGACAACACTGAGAGGCAATAACTATTTTACTTTGTCTAAATATCTCCCAACAAGAATTGCAGTAATTTTCTTTTGAAGAATTGTTAAAAATCCAGAAAAGTATGTTAAAACTACTGCACGTGGAGTCCCACAGCTTTGCTAGCTTAGTTTTCTCATATAGTCGTAATCTTAATTTCAGATACTGGGAGAGAGAAAAAAAATCTTGCATATTTTTATCTGACCTTGGAAACACTGACTCATTACTGAGTTTAAAAATTATTTAAAGCATGATTGGCTTAACCATCTTGCTTTCACTACCTTTCTCTTATTAGTAAGGTAAACATTGTTTATAACTATCACACTTAATTTTATCCTTCTTATCTTTGTGTATTTCTTAACATACATTTTGTGATAATAGAGTAGAGCATGTTTGTTACCTGAAAGTACACCAGTATTTAGGGGCTGCATGCTCAAATCATTTTTTTTTTGGAGGGAGTAGGTGTACAGTAGGGAAGTCTTTGAAGTCACCGTGTGAAACACCACCCTGCTAATGCCACGGGACTGACAGAGCTCAGCTGTTCCGGCGTCACCCACCCACCCGCAGGGACCTCCTAGGCCCTCGTGTTGTATGCCTCATAGTATATGCCTAGAGAATGAAGCGCGTTTCCTTTATCAAATGAGGAGAGCACGCAGGACCGTGAAGAAAGCCTTCTCGTTCTGTCCCCTCTGATCCATTTTCCAGGACAGGTTGGACATCCAGGCTTCCTTGTGCAGGCTGCGGACTTGTGAGCTGCCGCCTTAGACCACTGCTTTCTGTATAGAGGAGCACAGTCCTCTCCTCCCACCTGCAGGCAGCAATCGACCTCTGACATCCGTGAGGTGATGATTCGCCAAGTGCTCTATTTCTGGTTACAGTTACTAAGGAATTGCAGGAAGGCATTGGAAAGCGCACTTGGCCTCTGCTTAGCTTCATTCAGATTGGCTGCTTTCCAAGGACCCATAAGATCAATGGCGCATGTAGTGCTAAAGGGCAACTCCAGGGTCAGGGCATATTTATTGCTTGCTGGGGCATGTTATTGACCAATAAGAAGTTAAATAGCGCCTCGCTACACCCGCACGACCTTGCCTCTTAGGCAGGAAGACAAACCATGAGCCATAAGCAGCTTGCCTTTAACAAGGGCAAGTGTGTAACATAGAACTCAGGCTGCAGCTTTCTGCACCCCAGGGGTCTGGAAGAATCGGAACCGCCAGCGACTGGGGCGCTGATGCCGTGTAGTCTGTGACTCAGCCTTCATCAAGGAGGAAAGAGATTGTTCTTCTTCTTCTTTTTAATGTATTCAGTTGTTACATGGTCTCACTGCTCTCCTCACACTCATAGTGATTCTGCTCCTTTTTAGTCTCCCCGGCGCTGGGATTACAGGTGTGCTCAGCCCGTCTTGGGGGCGGGGCTGGCTTGGCTTGTGGTGCCAGCACTTTAGTCCACTGAGCTTCCCTCTGGTCCAAGATTTCTCATTTTGAAACCTTTGTAGGTACCCACAGTCACTGCAAGGTTTTGTTTAGGGACATGGACCTGCTCATGTTTTCCAAGTCTTCTCTTCCCTGTCTCCCTCCCTCCCTGCCTCCTTCCTTTCCTAACTTACTTTCCCTTGAAAGTATATTTAGCATCAGATGAGAGAAGGACAGGAAAGATCTTGGTAACATTTGATGACGTACAAGTTCACTTAGTGTGTGCTTGAATGAACAGGAAATTCCAAAAGTGAAGCTATGAAGGAAAATATATGCACACATGTACGTGTGTACACGCACACGCCCCATGTAGAGCATATAGACAGTAGTGCACATATATAATACATACAGTATATATACAATATACATATATGCATTTATATATGCTGAATCTGTCTAAGGATATGCGTGTATATACTTAAGAGTGTGTAATAAAGAATGTCCTTTTAACTTTATGTCATGTTTTAAAGCCCAACTGTGATTTTCTCTTCTGCCTGTGAAAAATACATTTTTGAACTTTTTAAAGCCTATTTGTGCTTTTTCTCCCTAGGTATTAAAAAATACTCTTTTGCCACCTCCTGAATGAGGAAGGAGAGGTAGGAGGGAAGAAAACAAAGGGGCTCCCCACTGCAGAGCTCTGCGGGTTCAACACAAGTATCTCCCTCCCGACCCGATATGGTTTCCCCTCATTTGTGTTCTAGGAATTGAAATTCCGTTGAAGATTAAATTTCTCTGAACCTCATGAGATTAAGTAGTTGTGAGTTTTCCCAGCTCTGGCCAGACCATGGGAATTCTTAGGGATGTGTTTTGTGGGCCTTGATCGGATGGGACTAGCGGTTCAAAAGGGCACCTGAAGCTTGAGCACAGACGGCTTCTAGGCTCTGTGGCTTACTCACACGAGTGCATGGGCCATAGTGGTAAATCCTGGGCGCTGGAGTGGAGCGGCCTGGCAGGACGTGCTGCTGGTGCTGCTGTCCTTCTATGTGGCCTGAATTGTCCTACTTCAAAATCAGAACCAAGGCCTGGCTTGGTGGCCCGTGCTTGTAGTCCCAGCATTTGGAGGCTGAGGTAGGAGATAGATGTGAGTTTGAGACCAGCTTGGGCTACAGAGCAAGTTCAGCCCAGATTGCATAGTGAAACCCTGTCTTGGAAAAAAAAAAAAAAATCAGAACCTGATACTGACTTGTTTCAGGGTTGGACATTATGTGATTAAATTTCAGTGATTTCATTAGTGGGAGATGTTTTATGTAGAATTTATAAATAATATAAATAGAAATAATTCTCTGAAACCCTAAATTAAAACAACTGACTTTAAAAAATGATAATGTTGTAAAATTGCTTCTGGTTTGCCCATTTTTCTTCAAAATCAGCTGGTGTTACATGCTGGCCTATTGTTCAGCCTTTTGAAAGGAGGAGGAAAAGTGGATTATCCTGGCCTAGGGGCTGTTGGGCCCCTGTGCTGTGTGGTGTGACCTCCACCCTCTCCTTTCTTGGAAGCCTGGTGTGTTAGTGGTGTGGTTACCTTTCACCAGAAAGGTCATGTGGCTTGGCAGAGCCCCTCAGGGAGTAATTGAGCTGGAATTAGAACTCTGACTTTTGGCCTCTGTTTTATCAAAATGGGTTCACCCAGACTCCTTGGGAAGGGAGGGCTTTGCTGTTGACAGCCAGTGCCCGGAGCCTGCACCCACACTCAGCTTTTCACCGCTGTGGTGAGTGTGGGACACTCTCATGGGGATGCTTCCTGATCCTTGCGCCACCACAAATGGAAACAAACAGCTTCCGCAGCCTGCATGTTGTGCCCACGCAAGCATGGCAGCGGCTCCACCTCTCCAGGGAGCCCTTTCGCACACCCTGGGTGCTTGGGGAGCAGAGCTGAGCCAGGTGATCCCACCTTTGTATTCAGCCACCGGGGGCTCAAGGCAGAGGCGTGGGGGTGGGTGCAGAGAGGTCGGGAGAGCCAGGCCAGTGATGCGTATTCGCTTGATGACACAAATCAGTAGTGCTAGAGGTGCAAGTCCTCTCGAAGGGTGTGCAGGTCAGGACCGTGTGCATGTGTCCCTTGGCCAGCTACTCGTAGGAGCACCCCTTGATGGTATGGTAGCCCGTGAAGGCCCTTGGGAAAACTGAATGGGGGGAGACTTGGTGGTTTGGGAGGCTGTTGATGAGCGACACTGGCTCTGGACATCCTTGGGGCGTAGTTACTGTTGTGACTTTTTTTTTTTTTTTTTAAATTTAAATCCTGGGTCTTGAGAGGGAAGTCATTTGCAGAGGACCCAAGCTTTGCTCTAGGAAACAGACAGCTGTAGCACTATGGGCCGAACTGCGTCTTCTGCACACTGGTGCCATGGCCTTGGGTTCTATGTGGTCACGTAGGGTTCCAGGGCTGTCTTGGGGATGACATCAGACTAGGGCGGTCCCACTTCGAGGCTGGCCAATGCTCGCCCTTCAGTAAAATCATGTGTTCCAGATTTTGTTATCTGTAAAGTAGGGGCATTGACCTGGCCCGAGGTGAGCTCTTTGAGGACTCACCTGCCCCTGATGTCACATGAACTATTTCTCTGCAACCAGTAGTGACTGTTGCTTGATCTGAGGACAGTCTGCTGTGGTCTTGATGTCGGTGTCTTCCTTGGCTCCTGCTCTGAAACTTGATCTTTGGTAGGGTAGAGCCATCAGATGGCACCTCTGTCTTGAGGTTCTACCTTCGTCCCTATAACAAACTCTCCTGGGGTTAGACCTCTATAACAAGAGCCCCAGGAGAGTTTGTTCAACACTTTCCCTATGGCAGGACAGGGCAAGAAGGCACCAGCTACAGTGCAGAGAATGAACCCCAATTCTGCTAGTGCCTGAGCTTGGATTTCTCAGCCTCTAGAACTGTGAGCAATAAATGTGTTATTTTTAAGTTATGATATTTTATAAATTACCCAATCTATGGTCCTTTTGTTACCCAGTTCTCAGCAGCTTGAATGTTCAAAGACACCAGCCAAGTACATTTTGCCTTTTTGAAAAACTGCTTGCAGGGGCCAGGAAGATAGCTCAGTAGAATAAGCGCTTGCCTGGCTAGCACAAGGGCCTAAGTTCAATCCCTGGTTCCTCCAAAAATAAATAATAAATAGTCCACATAAAAAACTGCCACGTGAGGACGAAGGTTTTGGAATGTCATGGCTCCATGTGCGCTGGGGTGGTAATAGAGCAGAAGCTGTTCCTGCCAACTTATAAAGAGAAAGGTCGGAATAAGCTGATCTGAGCTCATGCGCTCAGACCAAGGCCAGGGTAGAGTGGTCACTGTCTCAGCCTCTACTAAGGGATGGAAAACGTGTGTGGCAGTTTAGCCAGTTTACTTAGGTCTTTATTTTTCTTGATCTCTTTCTCAGAACAATTTCCTTTGAAGTTAATGGGATTAACTGCTATCCTTCTGTCTACATCAGGGATTGGCAAACTGTGGCCTATGGCCTCAGTCTTACCCTTTACCCTTTGCAGATAAAGGTGGCTGACCCTGATTCATGATAGTGATTCTGTCTTTACTGTATCCATACATTTACTGTAAACAAATCCTTCCTGAAAGTAGTCGGGGTAGAAATCTATGTAGTGTATCAGTGTGTACTAGTTGGTCACGGGAAAGCTGGGCTTTCTTGAAGCAACAGTAACATGACCACTGTACTAAGCAGGAAGGGCCAATCAACATCTAATTCTCAATCCCACTTAGCTTGTCCTGCTAGGCAAAAGTGGCCTCTCGCTCTCCCTAACTTATGTCCTTCACTGCCACTGGGGACTAGGAGAGCAGCTGCAAGCTTCGTGACCGCCACAGCAAAAGGAAGTGGGGTTCTAATACGGAGAACCACCAGCGGGCATCTCAGGATCCCACTTCTCAGTGAGGGCAACTGCAGGATAAGATCTTCCATCTTGTGGAATGAAAGTCTTCCTCTGCTGATCTGCTGCTGGAAAAGCTACTGTCAGAAATTTTAGCTGCACTTCCTGTAAATGTTACAGATGGGTGCCCCTCAATGAGACAGGGTGACTGTTCAGTTGTATTATAATTAAGCTGTTTCAAAATGGTTGTTTCCCATTTGCTGTTTCTTTTCTACTTTCCAATTTTCTTGAAGAAATATAGCAATAGTGTAGTCTTCTAAAAGATCTCAAACTCTAATGTAAAATATGATTTTTCCATTTACTGTAGTTGCATCACCAATTATTCCAAAATTTACTGGCATAAACAGCTGTTTATTAAGTCGATGGCTTCTGGGGTCAAGCATTAAGAACTCAAGATGACTTGTCTATGCTCTGTGACATTCCAGGTCTTGTGTGAAAGGCCTGGAGCCCGGGCCTCAAACCATTGGAAGCAGCGCTCTGTAGTAGGACTTGCCATGATGCTAAAAATACTGAGTAGTGTGTGGTGCTTCCTCCCTATCCACGGAGGAGAAGTTCCAAGACTCCAGGGGATGCCTGAACGAGTTATACACACTGAACGTATATGTATCTGGCTCAGTGCTATAGCATATATATGAATATGATTGTTCGTATACCTACATACCTATGATAAAATTGAATTTATATATTAGGCACTGTGAGAGATTGACAGTACTCGTAAATTGGAACAATTACAACATTACGCTGTAACCCAGGTCGTGTGAATGGGGGCTTGCCATTTCTCAGCCTTGCACTGTTCCTACCTTCCTGTGATGGTGGGAAGTGATGTCGTACCCAAGTGATGAGATGAATGACATGGGCGTTGCAGCGTTAGCCTACTGCCCGCGTGCCTCTTGAACATGATGAATAGGATACCATGCTGATCAATCTCGTAATGGAAATGGTTCTAAAGTATTCCTGGGTGGATAATATGTATATTGTGGATACACTGCACAAGGGATGGAGTGCACAAAGTGATAAGGGACAGCTAGCTCGGACATGGGCATGCAGGCACCTTGTGGAAGAAGCAGCATGAAAACTGAACCTTCCATTTGGACTGACTGAGACACTTCGTTAGGCTGAAAGGTGAACATGCAGAGAAGGGAAAACGTGAAAGTTAAGCTTTTCCTGGAAACTGCTAAATGCCTCAGGGTTTATTTGTTAAAGAGAACTGTATTGCTGCCCTGCCAGACATACCCTTTCTTTGGAGTGTATGTTCCTGTCCACACCATGCATATTGCAGACCAGGCGCATGCCCAGCAGGTGGCCAATCCAGAAAAATCCATAGCCCAAGGGGATACCATTGATGGATGACAGACACGCTGCCTGCCGGCAGGAAACATGGATTGGATCAGAAAATCCCCATACCATGCTGGTGTTTCTAAAGAAGCTATGGCTCAGAAACAAAGATGCCTGAGCCCATGGTCAGCACTGAAAACAAATATTGATTGGCCCCTGCTGGGACTCTGAGCTAGAGCGGGTCAGAGTGTGATGGCAACAAGTGTTGGGGGGTAGGACACCATTAACCTGCTGATCGACCCGAATGAAAGCTCTATCTGTTGTGAAGATTTCAAAAAAGAGGGTGAAACACTTAAGTAGGTACAAGGGTAGAATTGATGGGGGGAACCTAAGACTGGATATAGGGGGCCTCTCCCAGTGGGTTTTCATTACTCTGGGCACAGATTATGAATAGTCTTTCTGCAGCTCCTATTCTACGGTGTTTTCTGGACCTGTGACTCTTTCTCAGTGCGGTGGAAAATCCACGTAAGTGGAAGTATGTGTCCAAACAGCTGATATGCTGCGGTGTTCAGATTCAGGATTCCTACCGTCTGCTGGAGTTCTTATTACATGGTAGAAAGACGCTCTGGCACTGTCTGATTGCATCTGACTGTCAGCTGAGTTAGAAATATTTCTGTCTCTGCCAGATGTACAAGATAATGTAAAAGGAGCATTTTCTTCAGCAAATCAGACTTGTTGGTTCCATGGATTTAGATTGACTGAAACAGTTTATTGCTCAATGGATAAGCCTGAATTTGGTTCTGTCATTCCTTTGAAATACCGGACTCTACAAATCAGAGCTAGAATCCTTTCAATGAAGATTTCCAACATCCGTGGCCCTTACATTTAAGCCTGTGATTCGTTTGCAGAGCCGAACTCTCCAGCAGAACTTTCTGTGGTGATCAAAGGTGGGTGGTAACTGTTAGCTACTGCTGCACTTTGAGTACTTGATGAGCAGCTCACAGAAATCAGGGGCTCGGATTTTAATTTTAGTGAATCGAAAGTCTAGTTGCCACGTGGGACTCATGGCTGCTCTCCTGGGTGGCGCAGTTCTAGAGTCTGCTGGTAGAGGTGGTATTTGTTGGGGTACAGTGAGAACTTTGCTGCCTTTTCACCCTTTTAGACCTTTCTCTTGTGAGCCACACTGTACAGAGAGAAGCAATAGCTGGGGTTCCCCGGCAGAGTTAGGGCTAAGATGGGCATTTAGAAAGGGTACTTGGATCGGATTGCATTGAGTCCAGGGGCTTCACACTGAGCTACATCCCTACTCCTTTTTCATTTATTTTATTTTATTTTGAGACAGGGCCTTGCTAAATTGGTAAATTGCCCAGGCTGGGCTTGAACTAGCAGTTCTTCTGCCTCAGCCTCTCAGAGGATTGGGATTACAGGCATGTACCACGACATCGGCTGGCTCTGTCAATTTTGCTTCTTGTTTTCCGGAAATAGTCTTTGCTGATAACCAGGGGAAACTGGGGGAGACCAGGGGAAACTGGGGGGAGGCCAGGCTAAGCACAGCTCTGCAAGTTTCCTTTCTGAAGCTCCGCTCTGCGATACGTACGCCAATCTGTGTGTGAGTCTGCGTGTGACACTACGATGGTGCTTGGGGTGAATACATTTGAGCTGATCAGAACGTGCTGAAACGTGCTTTGGGAAACACTGGTTTAAGCAATTAGACTTTCTGCCCCAATAGACACTAAGCAGTCTATTGTAATACACCATTAATCTGTCCCTTTTCTGGACTTAGTGAAATTCAAAATGTGCATTTAGGGTTGGATTCTGACCCTTCTTTCCCAGCGTTTGTGCTGTTAATTCTTCAAGTACGTAAATACCCAGACTGGCCTGACTGCGCTGCGTGTCCCTACAGGCCAGAGACACAAGTGCCTGCTTTGTCCAGCTGCGACCCTTCTAGCCCAGGGTTGCGACATCTGGCACTGAAAGCCGAAGGCATCTTTTTCTTCTCTGTCACAGGAAATAGTAAGACTCTGTGCACACACCGCTGCTGTGCTTTTGCGTGGACTGTCTGAGTGGTAGCCCCTTTCTTGGAGAAAGGCTCCTGTAGCTCCGTCCGCAGTCGCTTCCTCCGCTCCGTCCTGTCTCTGTTGACCACTGTGGATGTGAACGAGTGAGCACATACGACCTTATTGCTTCTGCTGTTTTAAAGAATAACTTGGTCCGCAGGAAGTGAGTGGAGCACTTTGTAGCTCTCTGGTCATTTTGTCAAGTGAGCTAACAAAAGGAGGGAGAAAGAAAGAAACAAATGGGAAGAGAAACACACATCGCCTTCTCCCACAACCCCCAAGTTGTTCAACAAGTTGTGCCTAGAAAACATCTGTCTCCCAAGGGATAAAGGTCACGTGGTTTCTGAACTCTGCGTGTCCACTGGTTGGAAGCCGGAGGTTTGCCTCACAAGAGAAGAATAACCCGCAAGATGCTGTCTGTGAAGCTGAAGTAGTGCGCTTTCTGAGATGTGAAGTAGCAAAAAGTAGTGATTTTCGGCTCCACGGTGTCCCCATTGTGGGGTAAGAAAGCATTCTGGGACAAAGAACCAAAGGTGACAGGGTCTGCAGCTGTCTGCTTTACGGCCACGCTGGGCTCCTGGCCTCATTGTTGCCGGTCCCATCCCAGGCAGGGAGGATGTCTCTACCGCCTCCCGGTGGAAGGTCGTCTGACGTGGGCTGATTACGGTGTCAGGTGGAAAAGGGTCTCCCAGGTCAGTGCCTGAGCAGAAGTGGCTGCGGTGCCTCTGCAGGGACCTGAAGCTCTCATGGCCCAAGGAGAGAGTGCAGGGCTGACGGAAGAAGCCGGAAGAAGCCCGGAAGCCTCCTCTTTGTTAAGAAGATTCATGAGTCTCTGAGGAGTGGAATAAGCAGGGCCAGGAGAAGATGGGGGGCCAAGCCTTTGCATCCTATATCCATCTGCTTAAACAGTATTTTTTTAAAGCTCCTTGAAAAGAGGAGGTCCCATGGAGGCTTATTTGAACAAATATTTGCTCTCCCTAATTATGTACCCAGAGCAGCTCTCTTGAATGTTTAATGCAAACCTTAATATTTACAATAGCATAAGAAAGAGTTTATACCATGCTGGGGAGGCTTCCGAAGTTGGGGCAATAATTCTTCTTCGCACTTGTGTGAGACTTTTCTTCCTAAGAGACTCGTATTTACCTTAGCCCCTGCTTTTGCTGAGATGGAGGGCAGGAGAGAAAGCCTCCTGAGAAGGGAGGAGCCCGTTGAGCAGCTGACGACTTGACCTAACCAAAAATGTTGTGCCAGCCAAGAGCGTTCCTTTCTGATGAAGACATCATGGGAGCCAGTGCTCATGGTTGCCGCTGACGTGTGGTGGTGGCTGTGTGGAGCAGAGCTGAGGTGCTGGTGGTGAGTGGCCATGGCTCACTGTGGCTGGGCTCAGCTCTCTCTTTTCAGGTTCCAGATTTAGTGAGTCTTCATCAAATGATCTCTGGAGAACCTATCTCTGTTGCAGACAAGGGGTCTGGAAGATCTGGGTTTGAAACCTGCCTTTGACCTGGTATGGATCTGCAGAAGGCAGCGTAGTCTCACCCTGCCTTGTTCTCTATGAGGTGGGCACAACCACTGCATCTCTCGGGTTGATGTGAAGATGCGAAGGGTGTACATCTAGCGCCAAACCCAGGATGGACTCCTGTGGTGCTGTGGGGCCACATGTAAAATCCCTGGACATCTGAGCCTCACCTTTATTTTTATTTTCAGATTGGAAAGAAAGTGCCTGCCTACTGGGCAGGTACAGGGGCAGGAAGTATCTTCCTTCTCTCCGAAAAAAGATGAAAAAGAAGAGCTTCTGCCCACTTGAGCCAGGTGGCAGCACACTGCCCATGCTCAGGATCTCAAGGAAGTCAGGCAGGGAATGGACCCTTACTGGGCCTGTGGACAAGGCTGAGGGTCACCTAGGCAAGTGTGGTGCAGTGGCGCTCACTGGAGTAGGCGCACATGGCTGCTGCCCATTGGCTGCCAGAGAGAGCAGTTAGGAGGATGTCACAGGCAGTGAAAACGTCTGAATACCCACTCCCCAGCAGGCCTTAACCTGTCGAGATGTCTCCAGCTGAGGAATCTGTTTTTCTTTCTTCCACAACTTCTTGCTAGATGGTGGTTCCGCCCAGCTCTGGGGTGGTCTCAGTTCTCTGGAATTTGTTGAAAATGAAGTCCATTGTTTTAACTGAGAATTGCTTTTCTCTCCTGAATGGTTGGTCTCTTCCAAGGCAGGGAATGTTAAGTTCTTTCGTGGTAATAGGAGACTCAACCTGGCCTCCCAAAGGTCTTTTGCCATTTTCGCAAAAGCAAAGCCATTTGGTTTGTAGCTTGGCCGCAGCCGCCTGAGCCATGTAGGTGAGGAAAGAGCGGGCACCCTCCGCTAGGGCGTGGTCCCTGTGCTTCTTGGTATGAATGTGCAGCTGACATCATCTTCCTGTCTTTGGGGCAGTCGGGTGGGTGATTCTCAGACACCCGTCTGTGACACAGCAGGAATAATGTTCAGCTGGGCTTCCCCACAGGAGCCAGATGGTTCACAGACAGGCCAGCCTGGAGCTGGGCAGGAACCCAGACCTGGAGCATCCCCTCTGTATTTTGTGGGTAGAGCCGATGGAACCTGCTTTGTCTTGTTTGTGCTGTGGCTTGTGGATGTGATTTCTCTTTAAAACCTCTGTTGGTTTATCTGTATAAAGGCAAATCCTTATAATTTTTCTAGAGTTGTTGTGGTTAAAATAAAATCACTTACTTGTAACTTGCAGCTGTTACTGAAGTCATTTGCTGATAAACAGCCTTTCCCTGTCTACGAGGCTGTGTGTCTATGGGCCTGGAGGAGGGATAAGCCGCGTCTGCACTCACCCGTCCCCTGGGCAGCCTTGGCGTCTGGCATCCTGAGGTGTCTCCTTCTGCCCGCTTGGGCCGGAAGTCATGGTTACAGCATGAGGTGAGGCTCGCAGCTGCGCCTCTGGGACTCACTCTTGCCTCCAGGCCCTGGGATGCTGCCGCAGAGCAGCGTGGCCCTCTCTCTTTCTCAGAGGGTCTTGAGGTGTGGGCACCCTCTGGATAGCATCCCTGACCCTGACTCCTGGCCTTAGCCCAGAAGTTTTGAATTGCAGTCTCTCGGGGCTGGGCCCAGGAACCTGCATTATTAGTGCATACCCTAATTTAGTGAGCCTGTGCCCTCTAAAGGTTGAAAATTTTTTATTTTAAAAATTAGAGTTTGCTATAATAGTAATAGCTAATTTTTTGCCCCCTCTGGTACTGGGGATTGAGCCCTTGGACTTTGCGCTGAGCTACGTTCCCAGCCCCATTCAGGAGACGGCCTTATAAGGTTGCCCGGGTCGTTTTGAGCTTGAGTTCCTTCTGCCTCGTCTCCCCCGAGTGCGGTGATTTCAGGTATGTCTGTGACGCCTGGCCGACGGCTAGTCCGTACTGAAGTTTAATGATAAAAGTCCACCCAGTGGTTTACGTGCAATCACTGAATTAATTCTCAAAAAATATCCACGTGTGACAGATAACAACGATTGCCCTTGTTTTACCAGCAGGGAAACTGAAGCATAGTGTTGAAATCAGTTTTTAAAATACTACCTATAGATCTGGTCTTTCAACTTTGGTCTGCAGCCTGTCCTTCCCCTGGTTTGCTCACCTTCCTTTGCTTAGTGGTGTCCCATGAATGACTTCCTTGTTAAAGTGAGTATGGGTGACTGTCTTCTCTTGTAAAAGGTAGCATATAGGAATATTCTTAAATTGAGCTTTAACTTATCCCTGAGCCCGGGATTTGACTCCCATGCCACCCTCCAGGATGTAAAGGACTTTCTGTCACCCACTATGCCTGGCAGGCTGCACGGTGCAGCTGTCCTTCCTGTGCACGTTTATCTCTGCGCTCCTCTGTGTGCGCAGGGTGGCCGTGCTGCCCTGAACCACAGTGGGGCCACTTCCCCCGTGGGGTGGCACCTGGCCAGGCCACAGCTGTGGGCCTCACCCTCCCCAGCGGTCTGCATTGTATGAGAGAGATGGCCGTGTGGGGCTTTCTCAAGGCCTGGAAGTGGCTGAAAGAACTCTTTCCTCTTTGTGATTCAGTGAAGTGTCTGCGAAAAGTTGGCGACTGAAATAGAACCGGTCCAAGCAGGCTTGAAGAGAAAATCCATCATTCCATTCCTCGTTCTTTCTTCCTTCAGGTTCCTGTTGCTTCCACCTCCCATGAGGTATTTGCTAAAGAAACGACCTCACAAATAACTGCAGGGGGAGAGAGATTTTGCCCTGTTCAGGCCATAGGGACTGGAGAGAACATTATTTAGAATAGGGTTGCTTTCTCCTGGCCTCTCAGGTTCTGAACCTTTAAAAAAGTACTTGCACCTGATGCTGGCTGAAGTTTGCTTTTGCAAAGGCCATTTTATTTACCCTAATTGCCCCACAGTTGTGATCCTGTTGAAAATCTGAAGTCTAATCTTTATGATAAAGTCATTTTGAAGGGCAGTGATCTTTCAAGCACAACAGTGGCAACTTTGTTCTGGTGGTGGCACTCTCAAGACGTGTGTGACAAGTCCTCCTGTTGCCCACCAGCCACGTGTCTCTGGTATATTTTGTATAAGTGGCTTATAATGGGAGTCCATGAGATTGCCAGGCAGGTTTTCAGGAAATGAGCCTCTGATCCTCGCACAGCTTTCTCTGGAACTAATTTACATCTCATCTTTAATTTGTACTTTCTCTTCTTGTTGAAAGCCAGAGTGTGGAACATACTTACCTTGGGAGGTGGCAGTGCAGGCCCCGGCAGTGCAGGATTAATGGGCTTTGGTCTTTTAGTCCTAGAATTACTCTCTGTAAAAGAAAGGCATCAATAGGTGAGATAGTGATGCCAGAAAATTTGAACTTCTCACTCAGAAATAAGGGTTAGCCCTTCTAATTACCTTGTTGGGACAATTTGAAATTTTAGTAGCAGAAGAAAACAAGACAAGGGACTAGAGTAGTCTTAGAT
>NDGN011530340.1:0-10185 GCA_002564285.1 Tympanoctomys barrerae
GGGGCCTGCGCGCGTACCGCCCCTCCGTCCCCCGCGCCGTGCCCGCGTCCTCGCGCCGCAGCATCCCCGCGCCCGCCGAGCCTCGCCCGCGTCCCCGCTGCCCGCGTCCCCGCCGCTGCCGCCATTCCCGGCCTCGGGCCCGGAGGACGCGCCCAGGTGAGCGGCGGCGGGTGGCCCAGACCTCGCGGGGCCCCTTCGCGGCCCGCGTCCCTCGCCGGCCTCCTCCCCGAGCACCCCGGGACCCCAGACCTCCCGGGCTCCTCCCCGCGTCCCTCCCGGGCTCCTCCCCGCCCCCTCGCGGCCCCCGTGCGCTCCACACAGTTCTCCTTGCCCCTGCCCGGCCCCGCGCGGCCCCGCTCCCGGGGCTCCCAGCCGCCGCGGTTCCGGCCAGCACGCAGGTGGCTCCGAAGGCGGAGCGGCGCTGGCCGGCCGGGAGGGGGCGGTGCTCGGCCAGACCCCGCAGGTGGGCACCGGCCGTTCGGTCCAGCCAGCTGCAGACACCCGCTTCGGCCCGCCGGCTGCTATTTTGGTCCCGGAGGCCGCGGCCTCTGCGCCCCAGACAGCACCGCGCACTCAGACAGGTGGGGAGGTCGGGCCGCGCTTCGGTCACCATCCCAGAGGCCACGGGCGCTGCAGGCCTCGGTTTCCTGTAGGTTTCCGGCTGGCGCCGTCTGCAACCGCCAGGAACCACTAGCCTTAGCTGGGCTGCACCTGTTGCCTCCTCCTGGCGAGCTCCAATGGGCCGGGTCTCTAGGGGTTGCTGCTGAAGACATGGAAGAAGCGTCTGGCAGGGAGTTGTCTTCTTGTTTGATTTAGCATTTTGGAGGGAGTGGGGGAACAGTAGTCCGTAGATCAGGTCCCTAGAATGAGGCCTGTTGCAGAGGCGAGTCCCACATCTTTAGAGCAGTGGCCCATGAAGTTTTTTTTTTTTTTTTTTTCCAACCTTGCTCTATGTTAAGCACATCCATCCGTGGGTGGTGAGGCCCTTGCTGGCCCCGGGGCCTATGACCAGCCATCTGACCCTGCCTTGGGAATTGTCCAAGTGCACTAAGTGCCACCAAATGCAAGTTTCCTTCCTGTGGGGTGAAATAATACCAGTAGTCTGTCACCTCATTTGTGCCCCAGGCCCAGTGCCTGGCCCCCAGCTGCTCAGGCAAGGTTATTTGGGAATGTTTACTGTGTCCCAGAAACTGGCAGCAAGGGCCAGTGGCCGGGAAGATCTTGGTAGAGAGAATAATGCGCTGATTGTCACTCTGACCGTTGGTGTCTGTGCATATCTTGTCTTGGTGATCGTCAGCTGAAAAGAAAAAAGCTGGCTGGTCAGTGGCCACTGGGAGGGACGGGAGGATGATGGGATGTTCTGTGTGCAGGACTGCCTCCTGCAAGGCCAGACCCTCCCGCTGCTGAAAGTGTCTGTGGTCCACACAGTGAGTCGGAGGAATAGAGAAATGAAAATACAGGGCACCAGGAAAACCTGCCTGGTTCCCTTTCCTGCATGGGGGGCACCTGGTAAGTGAACTGCCTTCCCCCGAGGGACAGGCTTCCCTGCACTCTGAAGTGGAGCCCCTGGCTCCCTCTGTCTGGGCTACTCATGGCCCAATCTCCTGATGAGCGCATACTGAACTAGCTAAAAGGGAGGAGCTTGCCTGGCTGGTTGGAGTCCTGGGCTGAGGTGTGGGGTGCATGGCATTGTCCACTCTGCCACTGCTATCCAGTGGGGCTGGGCCGGGCCTGGCCGTGGAGATGACCTAATTACATCATCCACTTGCAGACAGTCTCTCCAAATGGACTGTCCAGGGAAGATGTTCCCGAGAGCTGCCTGCCTCACACCAGACCTGGTGTGGGGCCAGTGCTTGGGAATGCATGCTAATGGCTGGCTTGGAGGAAGAGGGAGAAAAAGGCTGCCTTTGCCAGCACAAGCGAGTAATCAATAATGCATTGCAAAGATCGATGGCTCTCTCCAGCCCTCTACTGTGTTATGGAGGAACCCACCCAGGGAGCTGGATGGGCAGCAAGTCTGGCTGCAGGGTTCTGACTCCCTCAGCTGTGCGGTGAGTCTGGAGCTGGACTAGATCCTCCCTGAGAGCACCTCCTTGATCCCTGGCTTAGTCCTGCCATGCCCTGGAAGGGGGTTCATTTCCTGATTGTAATTTACAGCAAGCTCCCCTTCATGTTGAAATTTTGCTTGGTTTAAGGGACTCTTAGGAAGTTGCATGGTGGATCAGAGAGTGTCTCCAAGTGCCCTTCTTGGGCTTCCAGTGTGATGTCCCTGGGCTCTGAGGCTCTTCCTGGGAGACAGTGTATTAGTGCTACCCATAGGGGTGAGGTGCTCACAGGGACATGGCCTGCTGTCTGCAGTTCCCAGCTGGGAGCAGTTATTTCTTTCCTGAGCAGTTGACAGTTGCAGGAGGGAGAACGGAGGTGAGCAGGAGCTAGACAGAGACCCTGGGCAGGGTCCTGTATCCCCTTGACCTTGGTCTATCCCTGGCTTAGGTGCAACCAGGCCTATGCCATCTTCATTGAAGGCTGGGTTGTCCCTGGATGACTTGGGGCATGGCCCAAGAGCTCTGCTGGTCAGGCAAGCTCATCTGCACCTGGCTGGGAGAGGCATGCTGGCCACTCTCTGTGACAGTGCTGTGCACAGGGGACACAGGAGTGAGTGGACATCTGCTAGGAGGTGTTATCTGCAGACCCCTGTCCATGGTGAGCGTGGGTCTTCCCTGCAGTCCAGGGGTGTTTGGGAGTGCCAGTGAAGGCAGTCATTGGAACATAGTGGCTGCTGTGCTTTATGGGGCCCTCTTGGGCTCATGTGATGCTTCCAGAATGCATCTGTGTAGTCCACACCAGGCCACTTCTGTTGCCCCGGGCCTGTCCCAGCAGCCCAGAGAGCAGCCTCACAGCCACCTCCTGCAGGGCCAGTATGAACCTCAGGTCCAACATCCTCTCATTTGGTATAAATTCAAAGATGACGCCAATGTGGGCAGCCCCTGCGCCTGCCTCTGGATTGCTTTGATGTCATACCCTGAGATTGCAGGCGTTAGACAAAACTGGACCCAGAGTTCTTGGTCCGATTCATGTTTGATTGCTGCTTTCACAGTAAGACCGTGTGTAAGACAGGTGCCTCTTCTTAGGTGAGTGACTGTCTTGAGGGGCTCCTTAATGATGGCAGTGTGGTTGTCATGAAACCGACTTCACTCTAGTGATAAATGCAGTGTTCGCTGTGAGGCGTTGGAGATGTGCCTTGGTCAGTGTGGGGTAGGAGGGGTTGTCTGGGCAGGGTATGTGGGGAGGGGTGAGAGCTCCCCGGTTTCTTGTTCTCTGGTCATTTGTATGTTCCTTGGAAATACTCCATCCTTAAAAGTTAATCTGAGAACCCCAGGCCTCCCCCAGCATGTGCTACTGGGTCCTTCACAAAACAGTTCAGGGTTTGCCTTAGAAGACATACCAGTGTGTGGGGGGAAAGCCTCACTCCTTACTCAAACTCTCCCATGTGGTCCTGTTGCCACACACACACACATGCACTCACCCATGCCTGTACTTAAGCCCAGAAGTCCCTGGGCATTATATGCTTGTATGTGAGTCTGGAAGCATACACTGTCTTCAATACCACTCTGAACGGAGGCAGCAAAGATGCAGCTACAAAGGGTGAAGAGGACTCTGTGTGTGTGTGTGTGTGTGTGTGTGTGTGTGTTTCTCAGTGTAAGTATGAGGGAATATGTGAATGACTGAGTGCTTGACAGTGTGGATATGTGAGGCTGTGTATGAGCGTGTGATGGTGTTACAGTATACTTGGAAGTGTTTTTGTAAGTGTAAGATGGAATGAATGTGTTGAAGTATATCAGAGTAAATGAGTGTACAGATGAGTGTGTAAACGTGAAACAGTGTGAATGAGAATGTAACTGTGTACGTGTCCAAGCATGTCTGTGAAAGTGTCTGAGGGAGAGAAGAAGAGAGGGGAACCTGTATGTTTCTCTTCTTTTTGTATTTCTGTATTTTTGGTGCTGTTACACTGGAATCATCTTTTTAAAAGTACAAGTAATCCTAAAAGAGGCATTGGTGGAGGCTGAAGCAGGAGGATCAAAATGTTGAGTCACAAGCTGTGCATGACCCTGCCTGGAAACTAAAAAGAGGGCTGGAGAAGGAGCTCCGTGCGAAGGCTGAGTTCGGTCCCAGGTGTGCATGCCTGCACAGAGTGGGGGCTGCCCTAAGCCTCCTAATTTCCTCAGACAGTATCACAGAGTTTGGTTTGTGGGCATTTGTACTCCCACACAAGTTGATAATGAAGATTTGGCTTTATGAGGCAATCAGTAGATCAATAATTATTGACCCTTTCTAATATGCTCTGCCGGCCTGACCAGTAGAGAGTGCTACCTTCCCCTCTTGAGTCGGGGAGAGGAGAGGAGGGCCTTTGGAGACGAGTAGCGGTGTCATCCTGTGGCAGAGATGTCAACACAAGGCAGGCAATGCCTAGACTGGTGATGGCGAACCTATGGCAGGCCAGCCAAATCTCCTTAGCAGCTAAGCATCGGATATTCAGGTTTCATTGCAGGACTGGCACTTAAACAATTGGGTTTGGAGTTGTAGTTTGAGCATGTGGTCTCTAAAAGGTTCTCCACCACCGGCTAAGCCTGAACCTGGCTGGTCCCCTGCCTGTCACCACCCTGCACTTGCACCCTGGTCTTTGCTCTGTGTTTGGGGGTGGATCTGTCAGGTAATGAGAAGCTGTGATTGTGAGAAATGCTTTCCGATCCGGGGAGGGATTCGCAGTTAGGCTTGTGCCTAGCTGAGTGTTACTCTGACCCTGTGTTTGGAACTTGCTGTATAGCTTTTTAGGTCATTATCATTATTGTTGGCCCATGTTTTGTGTTGGAAGTGCCTAGGTGCCCTGTGGTAATGCTGGTCGCATGGCTGTATCCTGCGCAGGGCTGGGAAGGCTTGGGGCTATCTGCTGCCCATGTTGGTGCCAGGCCTGGCACTGATGTGTGTGAACGTGCGGCCCCTTTCTCATCCAGATCGTTTGGTGTGTCCCTTACTTCCGTGGATTCAGCCACAGGGCCAGCACCTCGGGGCCTCTCAGGTGACATTCACATCTTGGGCTCCTGATAGAAAGGAACCATGTACAAGTTCCCCCTTATCTGAAGGGGACACTTGCCAAGACTCCCAGCAGATGCCTGACACTGGATCCTGGCAAATCCCATAGAAACTATCTTTTCTCTGTGCATAAGAACCTGTGAGGGCCCGAGAGATAGCTCCGCAGACTAAGCACCTGCTTAGGTAAGCACAGGGACTGGGTCTCAATCTCTGGCCCCACATGCTGTGCTAGCCCTGACCCCGGGTGCACTGTGCTGTCCACGGAGACCAACGTGGTAATCCCAGCACTGGGGAAGCAGAAAACAGGAGGATCACTATGAGTTCAAGCTGCATGGTGAGACCCTGTAGCAAATACATAAAAAAGATCCTGTGGTGAAGTTTATCTTCTAACTTGTGCAGTAATAATAAAATAGAATGGACTTAACAATATACTATAATGAAAATCAGATAAAACTTGTGAATTATTTGTGGAAATTCATCATTTTTTGGTTCTGGCAAGTTGTTGGTAAAACTGCAAGTAAAAGTGGTCCTTTAAAGGTCCACTCCTGGGAGGAAGAAGTACTGATTTTATCTGAATTGGGTGGATAGTGCATGGTCTTGCTGGTTAGCTCAGTTGTTCAGCACCTGCTGGGGCAAACCCGGTCAGGTGCAGGGGACTGCGGTTTGCTACCCAGCTCCCCATGCCTTACCAGACCTGCCTTTAAGGCAGCCTGAAACAGCCGAAAAAAAAGAAGAAAGAACTACATAAAGGTCCCTTCTACCTGACATGTGTGTCTACTTTGTGGAATTTCACTGCTTGCTCCTGAAAATGTTTATTGGGAGCTGGTGACAGTGAGGAACCAAGAGACAGAGATTCTGTCCTCTGGGAACTTGGGTCACATAGAGGGAGGTGAAAGGCTGGGAGGAAGTACTAGTTTTAGTCTGAATTGGGTAGATAGCGCATGGTCCATGGTCTGGGCATTTATAATTAAAAATCAAGTGTCCGTGCCCCCCAGCTCTCCAGCCAGTGGCAGCAGGAGGTGAGGAATGTAGTCCCAGCCACCAGGCATGGGGGTGGGGGGGCGGCGTCTGGCATCCACAGGTCAGGCGGGTCAGCGGGGGGTTGTAGGTCACCACTCACTGCCCCACAGCTGAGAGCTGGCTGGACAAATGGGCCCAGAGTTCTACAGGGGTGTGCCTGGGCTGGAACTGCAGCATGGCAGTTACCAGCTGAGTGGTGCCGCCTGAAAGCTGGGAGTCGCGGTGAGGGCTGCAGATCAGGTGGGGCAGAGATGGGACCTGGGGTCCCCGATGACCACTGGCAGGATGTACATCGGGCAGGTGATGGCTGCCCAGGAAAATGAGGCTTGGCACAACCTTGGTGGGAGCCGTGTGGAAGTCCCCGGTGACTTGGCAGGCCTCTTGGAATAGAGGCCCAAGTCCAGGAGTAAATTTACCAGAGAAGGGAGGAGGGCAGTCTGGACCAGCAAGAGTGGTAACTTTTTGGAGAATTTTGCTGTGAAGGGGAGCTGAGAAATGGGGAGGGGCCCACTGTGCTCGGCTCTCTTTAAGGTTTGCGGAAAGGGAGGCTGAGATGGAGTGGGAGAAGGGACTGGAAAGGAGAGAGACTGGGGCTTTGGCAGGTCTAGGTTCTGGCTGTGGGGCCCATGCCAGCCCTATGCCATCCCCTGGAGCGCAGTGTGTGGAGGGACTAGACATGGCAGTGAATGGTGACGGTGGCTTGGGACAGTGGCATGTCCCCCAGGTGATGAGATGAAGTGCCCAGCTCTAGGGCCCAAGGGCAGGTGACCTATTCAGCTGAGCTCAAGGCTGCGCTGTGCTTGAAGAGGGGAAATGGGGCTCAGAGTGACCCTGACAGGTGTGACTGGTAGCTAGACTGACAGTGGGGCCATCCTGTCGTGTCTCCAGTGTACCGTGAGTGTCTTCCTTTTGACGTGAGCTCACCTGCCCACAGCACTGGGCTTCACTAGGGTCCTTCTGAGCTCAGCTCCACATCCTCGGGGCACTGAGAGGATCTGTGCTTCCCAGGTGTGGCTCTGGACCCGTACACCAGTCCCGGGGAACTTGAGGATTGTGCAGTATCGCCTCAGTGTCAGGGATCTGGCGTGCAACTTGGATCCAGGCCTCCTGGCCCCCAGGACTTCTGATGAATATGAAGCAGCTCAGAAGCTCTGGGGAAGGAGCACACAGTGGGAGGAACAGGAGTCCTGCTTGTCCTGCACAGTGCGCCATCATGGGGTACAGGCCGGAGCGGGTAGACCCAGCCTGGGGGACAGGTGCACCAGGCCTGTCTACTGGAGCACGCACTTTTGAGCAGCTGTTGCTGCAGAACTGAGAAGTTGCCCCAAACAACATCTGGCCCCACACTCCTTCAGAATTTTCTTTGCCCCTTTATACTGATACTCCTGCATGCTCACATAGCTGCATAGACTTGATTGTTATAAATGGGTTTCTCGAAGGGTTTCACTGTGAAATGATACACGTGTCCATGCTTGGCCTCAGGGATGCATCCAAGCCCCCCAGTGGGTGGCTGGGACCCTGCATAGCACCAAACTCCATGTGTTCTATGGTTTTTTTATACCAGTGCACCTAGAATGAAGGTAAATTTATAAGTTAGGTCCACAAACAGTATCAAAAACAATAGCTGGTAGTAAAATAGGACAGTGATAACAGTATGTGCGGATAAAAGTTATGTACATATTTTTTTCTCTCATAAGACCCTGTTGTATTGTCTTAACACTTCAGCGTGATTTCTCTTTCCTTAAGCGGAGATTTCAGCTTTCAATTATTCAGAACATTTCATGACTTCTCTTTGGTATATCCAGTTTGCTGATATCATTACTGTTGGCTTGAGGACCGTTGTTAAGTAAAGTGGAAGAGATACTTGAAACACAGGTACTGCAGTAGTGTGATAGCCAGCCTAGTAGCAGAAACTGCTGCTAAGTGATAGGAGAGTAGCGTATACACTGTGGACACACTCGTCAAAGTGGTTCATGACTCAGGTGGGATGTGATGGGGTAGAGTAGGAAAGGAATCGTGCAGTTTAAGCCTTATGATTGTTTACTTCTGAAATTTACAATTTAATGCAATATTTTAGGAGCATAGTTGGCTACAGATGACAAATTGCAGAAAGCAAAACTGCAGATAAGGGGATACATCTGTTTATTTTACAACTGTCATATTTAGCTCCTTTCACTTTCTGTAATATTTCTGAAAATCTTACGTTCCACTGGCTCAATGTTTTTATTGCTGGGCAGTATTTTGTTGTGTGTTTCTACCATGTTTTGTTTAGACACCTATTGCTAGATGTGTGAATTATTTCCTACTAAAGGGTTAAGAGCTGAAGCTCCACAACAGAAAGACAACCAGCAAAATGTGAATAAACTCAGGACCAAAGAAGATCAGCAGATAGCCAAGAAGCCTGTGAAAAGATGTTTGGTGTCACTTGTCACTAGGAAAGTACAAATCAGAATCACTGAGATTTTTCCTCATATCCCACTAGAATGCCTTTTCAAAAAAAGGAAAATTAACGTGTGTTGGTGAAGCTGTGGAGAAATTAGAGCCCTTAAACTTTGCTGATGGATGTGAAAAGTGGTGCAGCTGTTTTGGAAAAGCTTAAAGGTGCCTCACAGACTTAGAATTACCTTAAACATAGAATTACCGTGTGCCCAGCAGTTTTCACTCTTGGTATATAGGGAGGAGAGTGGAAACAGATTCAAAAACTGAAAAAGGCAAACGCCATAATGCCTTGTACACAGTAGGTCGTAGCCGTGCTGCTCACAGGAGCCCAGTGGTGGAGAAGCACCGTGTAGAAGGGTACCTCGGTGTGGCGTGGGCTCGAGCCATGCAGAGGGATGCCCTGCTCACAGGCTGCGGTGTGCTGGGACTTCGAAAGCGTTGTGCCAAGTGAGAGTGGCCGGGCCTGAAGACTACATGGTGCTGTATATGGTTCCATATTTCATAAGGTTCAGAATAAGCAAGTCTCTAGAGAGAGAAGGCACAGCTGTGGTTGCCAGGGGGCTAGCGAGATGGAGTGGAAGTGGCTGCTTAGTCGTCAGGGTTATCTTTGGAGCGCTGGAGTGGGTAGTGGTGATGGGGACTGAACGTTGCGAATGCACTAAAGGCTGCTGAATTGCCGACTCTGAAATGGTAAGTTACTCCTGGTCTTACTGCAATGGAGAGAACGACAGAAGCCTGAGCGTCCTCAGCAGGTGTGGCTCTACATGTGCTCTCCTTTCCTGTGGGTGGCTCGCAGGGAGGGGGCTGGCAGGGTGCTCAGTGGGCCCTCAGCTCAGTGGGAGCCTACCCGCAGCTCTGGGGCAGCAGGATTGCTTTCCATTCCCCTGCCGGGGCTGAGAACGTGGTGCTTTTCCTCTTGGTGTGGGTCCTTGCAAGCTCTTGGCAATTGTCAGCCTTAATTGTAGCAATTCTAGTGGGACTAGAACTCTACCTTGGAGGCTTTAGTTGTGTTTCCTCAGATGATAATTAACTGTATATTCTTTTGGGAAGTAACTGTTCAGATCTTTTGCTCACTTTGTAATCAGGTCATTTGTCTTACATTTGAGTTGCAGGATCTTACATTCTGGACTCCAATCTTTGTCAGATCCTTGTATTGCAAGTACTTTCAGTTTTCTGTTAAAAAGTTTATTTGATGTAGGGTCCCACTACACAGTTTGGACTCGTAGTAATCCTCCTGTTTTAGCCTCTCTTAGTGCTGGGATTACTGGCATGTACCACCATGCCTGGTTTTGGGGCCTGCACAGCATGCAGTACCAGGGATCGAACCCAGGTCCTTGCACTTAACCAGGCAGGTGCTTAGACTGCCAAGCTATTTCCCCAACCCTTTCTTCAGTCTTGCTTTTTAACTTTATAAATGATATTTTTCCAAGGGCAGGCTTTTAAATTTTGATTAAATCTAGTTCATCAGTTTTTTAAAAATGGTTTTTGCTTTTTGTGTCCTATTTAAGAAGCCTTTGTCTAGGGCTGGGGAGATGGCTCAGTACGATAAGTGCTTGCTTGGCAAGCATAAGGGCCTGAGTTCAATCCCCGGTTCTGAAAAAAAAAAATCTTTGTGGCCAGGGAGATAGCTCAGTA
>NDGN011530346.1:8941-19380 GCA_002564285.1 Tympanoctomys barrerae
CACACACACACACACACACACACACACACACACACACACAAATTTTAAAAAATCCAAATAATGGGCATTTCAGATGAATATACACTTCAAAAGTTAAAAAAATACAAATGACAAATAATTATCCAAAAAAAATTCAACATTATTGGACATTCAAGAGAGGCACATTAAAACAAAACTGAGATCTTGCCCCAGAAAAAATCACTATGATCAAGAAGTCAACTAATAGCAAATGCTGGGAAGTGTTATTGGAAAAAGGATTCCTCCTCCACTGTTGGTGGTAGCACAGACTAGTAGAACTGTGGAAATCAGTATGGAAATTCCTTACAAATGTAGGATGGGAAATCCCATTCAAACCAGCTATTCCTTTCCTAGGTATTTTTCCAAATAAACAGAAAAACCTCATACCACAGTGATTTATGTGTGCCCATGTTTATAGAAGTTCAATCTGTCATAGCTAAATCTTGGAAAGAACTCAAGTGGCCATCACTTGAGAAATGGATAAAAAAGATGCAGTAATCTTATACAATGGAATATTACTCTGCTACAAAGAAAGATAAGATGCAGCCAGCAAGATTGTGCAGTAGACTAAGTGCCTGCTTAGGCAAGTGCAGGAAACAGGGTTCAATGTGTTGCACTGTTGTACCCCATGCCTCATGGGCCCGGTGCCCGTGCATACTGAGCCAGCCACCAAGACTGGGTATGATGGCAAACACCTGCAATCCTAGTGCTGGGGAGGCTGAAAACAGGAGGGTCACTATGATCCAAACTGTGTAGTGAGATCCTGTACAAAATACATTTCAAAAAGATAAAATTGAGGCTTTTTATAGGTAAATCAATACGACTAATGACCATACTGATAAGTGAAATAAATCAGACCTGCCTGTGCTAACATTATATTGCCTTGCTAATGTACAAACCCGAAAGAGTAAACAGAATCCGAAAGCTACAATAGATACTGTGAAGTGGACTGAATCTGTTCAGTGGAAAGAAACACTGAGATGAGGAAATGAACAAAAGAAAGAAGGGCAAAAGATATATTGATATATATATATATATATATATACAGGGTAGCCTGCATAATTGTGCTGTTCACTTCTGCTGGTCCATTGAGAGGAGCAGCTAATTCTTAAATTCCTTTTTTTTTCTTTTAATTTTGGATGTTTTATCTGTCAACATAAACAACTAATCTGAACATAATATTATGTAATACAAAAACCATTGTCAAATTTTTATTATTTTGTGTAGTGAAATTCTATAGTGTTTCTAGTATTTTTTTATTTTCCTTTACGGTTTTGTATTATCTATAAATATATTATGTATATATATATACATGTATATATATAAATAAATATATAAATATTTATAGATATATAAATATGTATCTATAAATATATATCTATAAATATATAAATATATCTATAAATTTATATATCTATAAATAAATATATATCTGTATATATTTAGAATTTTATACCTAAGATTAATTTATTGCTCTTAAGTTATAGCTCAGTAAAACACTAATATGAGAATCTGTCTTTAGGCAAATTTCAAGTTATACTGACAATTGTGTCACTAAGGATATTTCTCAGTAATTGGTTCAGAATTGTGTGCTGCTAAGTGGATTAAAACAAACCAAGTAAAGAGCTTAATATTATTTTAGAAAGGAACTGTTGAAAGATAATCCTAGTATACTGCCATATAAGGAGAATTGTATATCACAGCCAGGAGTTTAAATCTGCTATTTAGTGACAGAAGCAGCTCTTCAGAAGCCCTTGTTAGCAATTAAGGTGGTGGTGGTGACACATTTCGTATGTATATGTTTTACAGTTTTGAAAGCAAAGTAAAATATATAATTGTAAAATATAAAAGATTGAAAAAGCTGAACCATTTTTTTGCCATGGGAGCAAAACCAGGAAAAAGACATGCACAAGGATGCAGGACAAATGTCATAAAAACTGGGAATGCTACTTAGAAATCAAAAGAATTGCAGAACCTTTACTGTCATTTTCAAATTTTCCTTAGTTTTCTTGCACCCTGTTCTATGAAGTTCTCTTTTTGAGTATGCTATCATCCAATTCACTGAGATTGTATTTAATTGTGCATTTCAATTCCTCTCTTCTGTTAGGTCTTGGACTAGACACAGAGCTATTTGTGCTCCTGGGGCATGCGTGGTTTAGGCAGTTCCAAGAATCATAAATAGAAGCCAATTGTGACAACAGGTCCAAGGCAGTTTTTACCAGGTATCTTTCTTGCTTGTCTGAGATTTCAGAACTCAGAGCTTCCTTACAAAGTTTTAAGATCAAATTTCCATAACACATAGGTTAAACTTATTTTTAAAAATGTATTTGGTACAGGGTCTCACTACACACCTGGCACTTGTTGTAATCCTCATGTAAGCCTTCCTAGCACTGGGATTACTAGGCATGTGCCACCACGTCCCATCTCAGTGGCTGGCTCAGTGAGCCCAGGAACAGGCCTGCATGTCACATGCTGCTGGAGATCAAGCCCTAGTCCCTGAGCCTGCCTAAGCAGGCACTTAGTCTGCTGAGCTATCTCGCTGGCCCTAGATTAAACTCTTATTGTCACATGTATTTTTAACTCTTTCCCCACTGAGTGACTCAGCAAAACCTTCATTCAGTAAATATTTGTCCAGTGAATTGGTGAAGAAATTAATGAATGGGTGGATGGAGTTATGAATAAATCAGCAAAATCCTCAGAAGCCATAAAACTTGACCAAGCTTGCAGAACCTGAAACGCATTCAACAGAAGCGGTAAGCTAGCATGGGCAGTTAATTACTCGCCTTTCCAGCAGAGCAGCACCCCCGCTTGCTAAGCCTGTGTTTTAGTCATTTAGAGAATAATAATAATAATACATTTCACTTACTTTCAAGGTCTTGAAACGGAAAGATTTGCTATTTGTTGACCCAGGAGCACATGCCAGGCACTTAGGTATTACCTAAGGTGCCTCATTATAATTTCTAAGACTCTTGTCATCAAAGCACATTTGTGAAACAAATAACTGCTTTGTAGAACAAAAGAAGAAAATGAATACAGTTTCAGTTTTAGCGGAAATAAAACCACACATATTTCATGTCCTTTATGCAAGTGTCGCTTACTACTATGTACATACTTGGGTTGTAGTTCTCTTTGTTGATAAATGAATAATGCATGTTCCATAATTAAGCAAAACCTAAGTCATCTAGAAAATTGTATCACTTAACATCGACTATTTTGTAATAGTACTCAAATCCAAGAAGTAAAATATTTCCTCCCCAATCATTTTCCCAGTGTATGCTTTACACCCCCAGTGTAAATGTCACAGTGTATATGACTATGGGTGTACGAAAACTATTACAACTGGTTATAGGGAAATAATTCAAGCTTTGTTCAGAGATTTTCAACTCTTTTTGACATTAATTCTATTAACCTTTATTGTCTGATTTGCCAACATAGAATGAAGTAAAATTTGCCATAGGAGACAAGAGAAATATAAACAGGCAAATCACAACAATTTTTCACAGGCTATACTGTTTAATAACTTTAAATGTACATTACTTTTGGCTTCATTCAAAACAAACTACAAATTTTGCTAAAAATGTTTCATTGATACAGACTTCTATCTATGGCACATTATGCATCTTTCATAAATCATCTCTAACATTAATAACTGATAAACGGCTCTTCACTAAACAAAATTTGAAACCCTAGAAATTGAATAAGACTTGCTGAAATACAGATAGTAAAGTTCCTGTAAAAGTATTAACTAGAAAAAAGAATAGTATTAACTAGAAGCATAGTGTATAAACCCATCTTAATTTTTAAATGCAATACTAAAGTTCTGTTTTTGATCACTGAGTTCTTTTAAATTTTCTTTTTATTTATTTGCTACAAGGTCTCGCTACACAGCTCGGGCTCATAGTGTTCCTCCTGTCTCAGCGTCCCCAGCACTAGGATTACAAGTGTGCACAACCTTGCCTGGTTTTGGCGGCTGGGGCCCCAGGAACGACAGGGCATGCACTACTGGGTATCGAACCTGTGTCCTTGTGCTTGCCAGGCAGGCACATAGACTATGGAACTATCTTTCCAGCCCAGTCACTGAGTTCCTGACCCCTCCTGAGTTGATGGGACACTTTCTATAAACCCCGCAGTGCAGTTTCTCCTGAACACAGATACTGGATAAAATTCCTTCCCGGCATAATCTAGAAATGGGAAATATAAGTGCTCCTAAGCCTAATCTGGACCTAAAAGCTACAGGAACAAAATAGACATATGAATAGTACATGATGACCTCTTTGTATGCAGTTCAAGGAACTTTACTAATTGGAGGAAGTGTACTGTGGTGTTTTCTGAAATATTATGGCACATTGACTGGAACTGGGGTATGCCGCAGGCTGTGTAGTTTATGATGTCCTCGCTTCTTGTCCGCATCCCTTTTAGGAATCCGCAGTGTGCGTCGTGGTAGAGGCAGGCGTCATCCTGAGGTGGCAGCAGCGCTGTCTTTGTATTTCCAGTGCTGTGCTCATGGGACAGAATCGCCTGCCCACGCTCTGCTGGGGAAGCCCATGACTGCTTTGGGTCAGTGGCGCCATCTGTGGCGCTACATCATCCTACTGCTGGTGTGAGCCCCTCTGCAGTTGCTCTTACAGGCTTTAGGTCCTCTTGGGACCCCGTTCTACTTCCATTTTGGGGGATTCAAAGAAGATGTAGCTTTTGTTGGGTAGATCTATCAGTGCCTACTGTGTCTGACCTTCAGGAGTAATTGCTTTCACATTCTACATACTTAAGATAATAAACCTGTACGGTAACAAAGAAAAACGAAACTGATTTTGGCCAAGTTCCTAAGGTTTCAGTGCACTCCCTCCGCCTCACTGTGTGGGAGCTGAGGTGATGCATCCAGTCATGGTGGGGGAGGGGGGTACAAAAAAGTGACTCTGCTCAGAGAGACAGAGGGCAGGTCTCACAGGCACCCCAGTCTCTTCAAGCTCTCCCCCAGGACCTACTTCCTCAGAGCTTCACCACACTTCACAGAAACGGGCACGAGGACCACGGGCACCACCTTTATCGTGTGGGTCTGAAGACAATTTTGCATTTCCAAAGCATAGTAGAACATAAAAGAGAAATTTAAAAAAAGTATATTTACTGCATTACCTACAGGAGCATGAAGCCATTGTATATTAATATTAATGACAGATTTTAGCATAACCATATTCTCAAAAACCAAGAATAGCATTCTTTAGCATTGTTCCTGGTATCTTAATATTTGGCTGGAAAAAGACAGCGAGATTGTCATATCAGGGTCTACATTCAGTCTGGATTTCCCAGTAGCCTCTAGAAAGCTGTGCTGTCACTAGTAAGGGTGGTAGTAGGTGAGCTGCAGAAAGGACATGCTAGCGTGACAAGGACTCACTGAACTGAGCCTTTGCTGGCTTTAAAACGGCCCAGGTACAGCCATTAGACGGGAGCCTCCAGGAACCAAGCTTGGTTCCAAGCTGATACCAGCAAGGAAAAATGACTCCTGTCCTAGAACCGGGGACAACTCACTTCTGCCAACACCTGGAGAAGACTGGAGGTGGATTTTCCCCTACTGCCCACAGAGAGGTATACAGCTTTGCCGCCACCTTGGTTTTAACTGTGACCGATAAATAAGACCCAAATGCCTTTGAAGGCACCTTCCACGCCAGCAAGAAGTGTAACTCATCATATTAACAAACCAAAGAAAAGCGCATCCTCATAGCGGTACACATAGGTAAGACACTGGAGAGAATCCAATAATTTTCATCAGAACCTGCATGAAACAGGGAAGCCAAGGAAATATCTTAAAGTTGATTAGTGTCTCTTTGAAATAAAATGTCACATATAACATCATATTACCGGTAAAGGAACAAGTAAGTACCAAGGGTTCCTTAGATATTGAGATCAGACACACACAATTCTAAAAAATAAGATTAAAGCATTAGGTACTCTTCAAAATAAATTTAAAAAGAAAATGTAAAAATTTTGTTCTTTGAACAACACTGCTAAAAGCATAAAACATTGTCATAAGAGAAGGACATGGGCCGGCCATATAGCTCAGAGGAATAAAGTGCCTGAAAGCAGGTGCAGGGGCCTGGGGTTCGATCCCCAGGCCAGTCGTGTCAGCCTTGTCTGCCCCGCCCCCAGGGCACACTGAAACAGCAATTGAGACTGGGTATGGTGGCGTGTGCCTGTAATTCCAGCTCTTGGGAGGCTGTAAATGGGGATGACCATGAGTCCGATCTAGTAATGAGACCCTGAAAACTCTGTAGACCCTACCCCTCCCCCCCAAAAAAAGAGCAGGACAAAGTATTTTTGAGTCATGTATCTAAAGAAACCTTTTTTTTTTCCCGGAACATGTAGGAATTTGCGAAACTCCTAAGTAGGACCAAGCTACCCAGTGAAAGGCAATGTTTATATGATGGACAAAAACTCAGGCTGAAAGGGAAAAAGAAAAGTCTCAGAATGACAGTCAGAATTAATATATGAGGATATTAGAAAAACCAAAACTAAAATATATGCTATTAATTCACTGTAACTTGTACTTTTGGTGTTTATTTTTAGTCTTTTTCATGAAGTTTTGTATGTGTGGTCGGTAGCTGTTAATTCTTATATGATAACCAAATGAGACCATTTGTGTGGATGCTCATCTATAACTATATATTACCAAAGAAGTGCCACTATCATCATGAATATATCATTGTAATTATTATTATGAGTCATTATCAATAATATATGGTGATAATTATTATTATTGAAGATGAGTTATTATATCGTCATCACTATAAAATGAAAGCAGGCAAATGGCATCTTAATGACATTAAAAAATTGGCTTGAATTTAGAAGTACCCAGAAATACCTATGGTGGAGGCCACCCTCCCTGGAATGAAGACAGTCTCCATCTTCTGTATGGAACAGGATGATCAGAAAGAGTGAGAAATGAAGTCATCAAGGATTTTTTAGTGACTGAATGTTTGAAAATGCCTTGTTGCTACAGTATAATCGAGTCACTTCTAAGTACCCTCCTGTCTAGAGCAGAAATGGAATTCACATCACAGAATCTACTCACCATGGTGAATATAAGTGTATAAGTAATTTTGCACCTAACCAGATAGTATTTCTGTCTGGGGTTTTGATCAGAGACAAATGTTAGGAAAAAGGTAGTGGTAGCTATAAATGTGAAATGGAGAGAAACTGTTCAAAGGGAAGGAAAAGTTGGGATGAGTGAAAGATGAAGGGAAGGCAAAAGAAATACAGATGTATATACACAGGAGGGCTTGGAAAAAGTACTGCGTATTTTGCTGGTCTGTGGAAAGGAGCAACAAAGGCTTTTTTTTCTCTCTCTCCCTTTTCTTTGTTTAATAGCTTTTTTGATCAACTTTATCTGCTTCTGTCTGGTAATCTGGACAACTAATTTGAAGATGACAATATGCATTATAACAGTCATTGCTGAGTTCCCACTTTTAGTGAGATTTAGTATCATTTCTAATTTTTTTTTTTTGCTAGTTTTGATTCTCTTTGGAAGGCAGCTATGCTAACCACTATACCACCAATGCCTGGGTTATTTTTTATTCTCTTTAAAAGAGTCAAACAATCATCGAGATACCAGTGGTGGCAAAACCAGTCCCGTGTGTGTTCTATGGAGGCTTTCCTTTTCCAGATACACACTGATGGCTGAATTCAGAAAAAACGTGAAGGTTTTATTCCCGTCCTTACTTGAATACGAGCATGGTTTCCCAGTTTTTCAATAAATACCCTCCATGCATAAAATACACAAAGCTCTAAACTTTGAAGCCAGGACCACAAGCTACCTTTGTACAGTCAGATAAATGAGATCCCCCTGCCCCAACCCTGTAAGAATTTAGAATTCAAAACTCTCCTAGAAATCTTTAAACCTCTTTGATTATATTTCCTATCTGGAAAACATATGAGCATGTACATAATTCCAGTATATTTCCCTGCCAGAAACACAGATCACTTTGTAGACCAAATAAGTCGTGCTTGATCAAAGTATGCATTATTCTGAAATGGAATCTCACTAGTCTATTTAAAAGTAAAGTCAGCTGCCTGGTAGAAGTGCAAAATATTCTGGGTCAGTAATATTTGAAGAAGCAAATGCAATGCATTCTGTAATTGGCACTACTGATCTTGTCTTTACCAATAAGTATTTTCAAATATAAATTTACTCGCAGAGAGGAAGTGTGTGCTGTCTCCAAATTTTCAAGGCTGGTGATTTGCAGTGGACTCTAGGAAAAAACAGAAGCAGCATTAGGGTGCACATTGTGTAGGCTTTGATATCCTTCCTGAAACTACGCAGCGGTTGTGTAGAAATGTCTTTTGAAAAATACATCACAAAGCTATCGGAGTGTTGAAGATCTGTTCCTGTAGTGAAGAATGACAAGTTTATATCTCTGTCCTAGTCTCTGTCTAGAAGAGCTACTTCTTTAATAGACTTTGGAAAATGTTTAAAGTACTAAAAAGAAATATAATTAAAACTCAACTGTGAAAACATGATTTCAATGCTATGATCATTGAATATTTTGGAAAAAGATGTGTGTGATATATATTATATTGGTCAAGGGCTGTTTTGGTGCTAGGGATTCAGGGGTCAAGCCTATACCCCAGTGCATGCTGAGCATGGTGCCCTGAGCTGTATTTCCCAGCAAGCATGCAACTCTACATGTGTATATATTTTTGACATAGATGTATGGTAATTATACTAAATTTTTATTTCATTATAAATCACTGACATTATTTAATTCCATTCTAGAAAGTGCTTTAATACAGCAAATGATTTCCTTCCAATTGAATTTCAAGTTAATTGAAAAAACCCAAAACTCATACTACCTGAATCCATAATCTTGTATAATTTTGTTTCCAGAACTGTAATTCTAAAGTATTCATCAATAACCCATTTAAAGATGGAAAATACACCATGCCTCAGGGAGCATCAAGACAAGCTTCTTTTATCACAAATATCTCTTTGGTTGAAAGAGTCAAGAAGCATTTTTGTAATATATATATATATATATATATATGTATATATATATATATATATATATAACTCTGAGTTGGTACAATGCTTTTGTATAAAAACTATAGAATCTGTTACAAAATCATGTAGCGAGCAGCCCCTTCTTGTTGTTGTCTTGGTAAGCTTTTAACATGCATAGCCACATGTATACAACCCGTCTCAGAACCATCGTGGTGATATTCCTGATGCATGAAATAACCTCTGAACAAGAGACATAGCCTACTAGATGAAGATACTGAATAACAGGAGACACACATGTGTAGAGACCAGCAAGAGAACTGCCAGAAATTCTTTCGCATCCAGTGTTTACTTAATTGTGGAAAGATCATATTTGGCATAGAAAGCACATTCTTTAAAGAAGCTGACTACATTGTACAATGGATGAATTGCTCTTGTGGCTCATACATTACACTGAAGCTCGAATTTTTATGACATAATTCATTTGGCAAAACAATACTGTGGAAAAATCTATAAATGCTTTAAAGTGAATGGTTAAAAATATGGGTTTAGCATGATTCGCGATTCATCAACTGGACAGTACTGCTGATAGACTATTTGTGGAACTACCTGGTGGCTCGGTCATCTTCTTGACTAGTAGGTTCTATCCTGAACTGACTCGGGTTGTCAGGGGAGGTTTCTGGATGAAGGTAGCTTTAAAAGTAGAGTGGATACAGATTGCTTGGCGTCTATGCACTTTATATCCTTTATTTGTTTGGAAGGCAGCTTAGCCTGCTTATGTAAATAAGCTCCAACTTGTTATCCTTGATAGCATTGGGATGCTGACCCCTAGAGGAAGAAAAGGGAAATTAGGAATTAGAGTTAGGAATACAGGGCTAGTACAGGAGGAGGGTATGTGCTTTGCAGGTGAAATGGAAAGAATGCCACTTGATAGCAGGAACGATTTCTATATATAGTGTAATGCCTTCTAAACACGTAAAATGCTTTCTTAATGATGCTTTTTGAATTCCTTTATTTCTTCTATTTTGAGAGTCCTGGGAATAAAGAGAAATGTGATGAGTTGGCCTCTCTTGGTTCCCTCCATTCTCGTCCAGTCTTGACCCTTGAAAGGGAGATCGGCCACTATGAGAGGCATCAACCAGGTGCACTTCTGGTTATCTTCCGACGGTGTTGATACCATCATCTGTTGGTAACCAGCCTGTGTCCATAGGTTCTTTTCGCTCTTGAATCTTGGCAATCTTTCAGACTTCAAGTATTTGCCATTAGTTACCTGTTGACGTTAAAAAGACACTCAAAGGCCAAGCATGATGGGCCATGCCTGTAGTCCCATTGCTCCCAGAGGCTGAGGCCAAAGAAATGCATGCTGCACGCTGGAGCCCAGCATGGACAATGCAGCAACTCAGTGAGATCTTGTGTCAAATATATATATATATAT